>PUQB01000082.1:0-250000 GCA_003024785.1 Selaginella tamariscina
GAAATGTCAGATGTATTCAACTACAAATGAAACAGTTTGTCGTTCGAGACTCGTTGAGTACATTTGATCATACCTTAGATGGCCCAGCTCACACGGATCCAGGACCATCAATCCATCACCATCTACACAACCACAGAGGGGAGGATAATGTAAGATACTCTATATATAACATACTGTATATACGCATGTGTATATACACACATGCGTAGTGACACATGGGTGGTGATCTGGCTCCCATGTGTCAGTGCCATGTGTCACATGTGTGCCATGTGGCAGAGGGTCTCCTTTGTATAAGCAGGGTTTTTGTAGCTGAATACATCTGACATTTATTTTATATATCTGCTCTTTCAGACTTTAATATGATAATTTATTAAATTAAAATAAGGTTTACCATTAGATCATTTTGAGGCCGTTATGAGGTGTCTTAATATATTAGTTATGGTATAAAATTATGTATGATGTTATTAAAGCTGTTATTTAAATGCATTTTTGTAATCAAATCTAAAAACATCATTAGTATTCAATATTGATGTATAGAAAAATATATTTTTAGGTGTGTCTTTCATATTTGATCACATGTGATTTTTCAATGTTTTTTCAAATTAGATCATTATTAACAGTTATGCGTGCACATGCACTAATGTGCGGACTGAAAAGTATCGGCATTCCATATACTAAGATGTATTGGTATAAATCAAAATCAAGTGTATCATGTACTAAGGTGATCACATCATATACATTAATATGCATGATTATAAAAATGGTGAGAAAATAATGTGTTAATATAAAAAGAATAGCATACCCATATTAATTATAAATTCAAATTGTGTAAACTCATGTTGAAGAACTTGTTATAATATATATTTAGAAATTTAAAACACTTTTAATAATGTATAGTATATGTAATAAGAAATATTTAAGCATTAGAAAATTATTTTTAAAATCGAGTTATAAACATGTAACAAAGGTAAATTTAAGTACATATGAGTTTAAATAAAAATTGAAGTTAAATTCGTATAATCTGACAAATTTATATTAACATATATGAGTTATTGGACACAAGCGTATGTATTAACGATTGATGCCATCTTCGAGTATACTTTATTTTAGTTACAGACTAAATAGATTCGTTTTAAAATTTGTTAGTTGGAGACGTATGCTTGTTTACACTTCAAATTTATTTTTAACACTTAAGGGTTGATTTCGTTTTATGAATGATACAAGATATAGTTAATTGTAAATACTAAGAATATGCGTATAATACCATCAGTGTAAGGTTTTATTAAATTAAAATATTAAATTAACCTTTACAAATCAAACAAAACAATTAGGGAATTAGGCAGCGTCGACTCAGTGTCAGCACCTGCAAGAGCATGTGTGAATTCATATGTGCGTGTGTGCGCCTGCGCGCAAGAGAGATGCATTTTGGAAAAGCTAGTACAGACACACACCAACACACATCTAGACGTGTGCATGCATGTGTGTACATGCTTGTCTATATGTGAAACAACTTAAACCCTATAATATGACTACTTGCACACACGCACGCGCACATGGTGAGGCACTTACCTCAGAGAATCTGCTGGGGGTCTTCATAGAGCGATAAACATTGGGAAAGACAGCACTAGATCCGAAGGTGAAAGTGTACACACCCGTTGCAATCGGTAAATTCTTCACGTTGAATACTGCAACATTCTGGTCGAAACCTATGTGATCTTTAATTCCGGCAGTAAGCAGGCAGATAATAGTCACGATTATGCTAATTGCACACCAGATGAAAGGTACGAAATGGTGCTAAGCTTCCTGAACCAGACCGTGGGGAGAATGACAATAAAGGATATAACGGTGAAAAGGGTTTTCCCCTTCAATCCCAGAATGTTAAGGCTTGAGTGGGGGAATATGTATACCAGTGTTTCTCCCATAGAAACCATGTACCCGACTAGGCTTCCTAGAGTCTTTATGTAGAAGAAGATAGTAATAAGTAACCTTCCCCACCGTGGAAACGCCTTTGTTCCCACATCCCGGTAGTTCAACAGGCTCTTGTCTGGTTCCATACACATGACTATTAACTTCACTCCGATCCAGAAGAAAGTTGCAGTGACACAGAGAACTAGCAGTCCGAAGAATCCACATTTTTCAATTGCAAACGCTGATGATAAGGTCCCCAACCCTGCAGTAATGGATGAGTGTGTATGTGTGTGATGAAGAGATGCTCATGTACATGTACACATATACATACACATGCTTAAGGGCGTGCATGTTGAAAACAGAAAATTAAAATAATAAACGCCACAGAACATGAATCTAAAAATTAGTGCATTAGTACTTAACCCGGCGGTTTACCCGCCTGATGCGGGCTCTGCAGAATGAGCCGGCGATAGGAAAAAAGAAAGGGCTGACTTGCATATTTCAACTTGTATAAGGTGGGAAGCATAACAACAGCATATATGTTACAGTAGTAGATATGTACAGTACACCACCTTAAATATGCATTAGCACTATTAGCATTTTCCACATACAGTACATCAGTAAAAGTACCTTGAACTTTCTAAGGTATCTGTGGGAAACTCTTAAATATGAAAAAGAAAAACAGTAATATGCATGCACATACAGTATTCAAGTAATCATTTAGCTTAGCGAGCTCACATTCTGTGTATAGATTTGTGCTACCGATGAGGAGTACAAAGGAGTTAACAGTCGCCTGGAAGAACGTGGATTGGCCAGGCGGGGATGTTTCTGCACAAGAACAGGATCCGTCTGGTATACACTGGCCGGATTCGAGTTCGAGGCCTTCTTTCTTTGTAAACTCAGTGGAAAAAACCTGGCCATGGGTGGGATTTGAGGGGCGGAAAGAGATCCCATAATCAAATAAGAGTCTGATTACGAGAGTTTCTCCACCACCTTCGTGTCCACCACCAGAGGGAATGCGGCTTGTCAGACGCTTGGACCTGGGGGCGCTTCTTATACAGGACGCAGACGCCGGCCATTGGTGGCCACTCCGTGGGTCCCGCAAGAACGTATTGTAGGCACGCGTGTGTATAGGAACAGAGGTATACTCTTTCCTTGCTTGGCTATGGTGGAAATTCTCCACTCACATAAATAAAACCTCTATTTAATCGACTTGTTCCTGTGTATACGAAATAAATAAATCTCATATTTATTTAATTTTAGTTGGGAAATGTATTGAGAAATCCATACAAGAGATTGGGTCCATTCTACATTTATAGTTCTTTATCATCGTATCTGCCAACATATATACACAAATATTTATACACCGTACCTTTTGCTTAAATCGAATTGTATAAGCACTTTAGTGGATTATGTTCCATAGAGTTCACTTAAGGGTTTCGAGGGTTTTAAAGTTGACATTTGTGATTTACATTCATGGCACCAAATGTAACTTTTGAGTCAAGGGCTATGGTAAGATAGCCCATGTCTTGGAAATAATATCACATAAACATTTGACACTAGATTAGGTGACACACAATATAATGGCATGTCTTTTGAAATGAATTTGTCGCTGAGGGGTTGGATACTCTTGTGCTCACATCAAGGTGCTAAGTCTCGAGCATCGGCTCAAGAAAGATTATGTTTCGTAACTAGGTGTGCTAGCACACTTGGTTAGGGGGTGTTTTCCTTGGAATATAGGGGTTGAACAACCTAAGCTTGTTAGCAGAAGTTCTTTCGTGAAGCAATAAAGAGGTCTTACACTTACGGTTATTCAAACCTAACCTTAGAGAGTTTGTTTAACAAAACACTTGTGTCTTCACTAAGTACTAGTCCTAGGTATAGGGTATGACTTGGCCACTCAAACCTTTAGGGGTTAGTCATGGTTTAGGGTACTCCTTGTCATCCCTATAGGGGTTGTACTTCTGGATGAGAGTGATTCCTTAAGGGGTAAGTGACGATGCCTTAACTTTATCATGAGAGGGTATGTGTGAAACATGTTTTCTTTATGAGGTTAGCACATGAGCATGTTTAAATCTCTTAGGGCAGAGTCCTAAAGTTTATTTGAATTATCCTCTAGGGTTTGGGGTGTCATAGTTCTAATCTGGTGGGTTGATCATTTGGGTAAAGATTGTGGGATATGTGGAATATATAAAAAAAAAAAACCTAAGCGAACTTGGGTCATTATGACCAAAGGCCCTTTCCTAAGCACCAATTGGCCTTTTGCCTTATTACCTTAAGGGAAGAGGGAAAGGTTATGACATGGAAGATAGTCATTAGGGTAAAATCTTAAATTTGGGCATTTAAGTTAGACTCTTAGGGTTGTTTATTTTGGAAAGACTTAACGTTGCTCACACAAGGTGATGACGTTGGATGGCCATTTATTTAGTAATGTTGTTTTTTTAATTTCACATGATAATTAGTATCAGAGCATATTCTTAATAATTAATAGGACTACATAAAGTTGTAGTGTGTTTCAAGGTTTAGTTAATTCTAAATTCTTGAAGTACTTTATTACTTTTAGTTAACACATGAATTCTGTATGGAGATATTTATATACTTTCACAGAACACCTACTTCATAAGTAGGTGTGGGTTATGGACTCTAATGTAAAAGGTAGCACTTGGAAAGGCAACTTCCAAGCTGTATATTAAGTTACTTTATGTTATGGTTGTTTAGGTTACTTTATTATATACTTCCATAAGATGTGACGAGTTAATTTGTTTTGATTTACAAACTTAGTCTTGTGAAGTAGATCATACAATATGCTAAGTTTACATGTTATTGAAAAAAAAAAATTGTTTTCTTTAGGTGTATAAAATTTGGATAACATATGATTAAGAACATGATAGCGTCCATTGAATTTTGACTTAAGTTAAGATTCAATATCAGTTTTAGCAATAGTGTTCAAACGGGGAAAGACTTATATTCAAATGTGTGTCTTTGACTTTGAAAAAATGGGCATATTCAAACATAGGTCCCAGGATTCGTGGAACTCATCCTTAAGGAGGAGGTGCTGTCACGACCTGATACATGATACAAGATATTTATAGTGTTGAACTCATGGTATAATAAAAGTTGGGTATTAATAAATGATGAATATGTTAAGTAGTTAGTTAAAAAATGCAATGTAATCTGATGTTTGTAGTATTTAATGACGCTAGCTACAAGTAACGTAAATTAGCTAGCTCGACTAACTTGATTAAGGAGTTATCTCATATAATATTATGAGAAGGATATACAATGATAATGTAAAGGGATTTAGTATTGCATCCCTATCAGTGTAATTTTGGGGTAGATGGGTGACCTATCAAACACAGAAATGCTGGAAACATACGTTTACATTTTTATTTTATTAAGTATTGAAGAACTTGCATAATAAAGGCATTTAGGGCACACCTGTGCATTTTTATTCTTAACTCTTTAAGCTTAAAATCTATAATGCTGGAAATAAACTCTTGAACAAGGGTCAGTCCTTAATTAACAAGAGCATCATTTAGGGTTCTCCACTTTACTTATCAACTAAGTAAGAAAACTTGTTAAGTTCGATAAGTTTTGTTTTGTTTGGTGGCCTTATTCAATTACCTCCTCATTACCATTATGATAACTTCTACATATGTCCTATTTCATTGGCTTTGTAGATGCGTATTTCATCTCAGACCATGTTATGATTGTAGCCTATAATTCTATGTTCTAATTTAATTATCATATTTTCACCATATATATTGTTTTTGATATATATAAATTCATTATATGCCCCAAAGAAAAGAACATAACTAAAAACTCCTAGGTGACTAAATATGATCCTAACAACTATATATACTATAAACTTTCCAAGAGATCAAAGACTAGCATTAATACTGCAACACCTTGCAAGCTTGATTTTAACAATGTTGATTATGTCCAAAATAGTATTGTGCACAAGGAAGTTGTACATAATAAAGATTGGGCTATATGTCAATACACATGAAAAGTAAGGTGTCATAAAATCAATCCTAATTTGCATAAGAAATGTGGTTTATCAATTTCTCCCTTGGGAGTGCACAACGTTCATGTTTCTGGTTTCTTTGGTGCCTTGAGAATTAGTGCAAAGGATAAAGTCATACAATTGGTCTAGATTTACTCAAGTAAATAGCGTCCTCAACACTAAGGATGACAATAAAGCTTCTATAAACAATCTTTTATTGTATGTGTTGTCCTCAATGCTGAGGACATCATATTACTAATTTCTTCAAGTATGAATACATAAATATTAACCAATTAAAGTAATCATCAACCTTTTACTAAAAAAGAATCAAAAAAGGGTTGTAAATGTATGGCCCTATAAGGTGTAGTTTTGATTCCTTTTTAACAATGGTTAATGCATAAGCCCAACAAAGTTCAAATTTATCATCTTCAATGATGAGGATGGTGTTCAATTTCTCATTGGGGCATGCACCAACTTATTATTAAAAAGGAAGTAAATTCACATCTGATGAAGTCATACACCATCCTTGCCATTAAGGATGATGCATGCCCCATAAGGTGCGAGTTCAAACTTTTTTGGGCACATGTATCAATCTTTTACTAAAAAGGAAGTGAATGTGTAACCTTTTGGTGCCATACATTAACTTTTTATTAAAAAAGAAACTAAATTTACAATTTTCTAAATGGGCATGCATCATTTTTGACATCAAGGATGATGCAAGTTCAAACCTCATTGGGGAGGGGCAGGGTTAATACTAATTACTCTGTTTATTTTGGGGCACACCGCCTAGGGATCTCTGTGTACAGCTCCTTTAGCTTACAATTCTCTTTGTTGGGTTCTCCTGTGCACATCTAGTACTACTCATTTGGCTTTTCACTAGAGTTACAATTGAGATATGCTTTTAGCCAAGATCATGGTTTGTTGCACATCTTTTCTTTGTTGGGTTGAGGAATCTTTTGTGGTGGTAAATCCAATTCAAGGGTTTCTATATATCACATGCAAGTTATTTGTTACAATTCAAAGCGGTTCTTGGTAGATCTATGTGTCGCCAATACATAATAGGTTTTGATTTTTATTCTACTATTGGTGGATTTGGCAAATACACTTTGTTAATGCAAATAGACATTTTCTTGGTGGTTGCTTTTGGCATTCTTTATTGTCTTCTTCCCTATTATTACTGAGGCTTATTTTATATAGATTGCATATTTAGCCATGCCTTCTTTTCTAGCTTGTGGAGTTCTACATCTATAGTGACAACTTGGTGAGTCTCAACAATTATACCATTGCTTTGCCGTGCTCTTTTGAGGCACTTACTACCATCACTAGCAAGTACATGTATTGCAAGAATAGTGTCTTTAGATGGACCAATGCAAGAAATACTTTATCTTCTTGCAAGTTACTACTAGATGCAACACTCTCCTTCTTGCACAAAGGGTTGGAGTGGTCTTGCAAGACATGAACTACTACAGTGGACCCACATGTTACATTGGGATCTTTTGCATCTTTATGGTGGTTTCAATCTCAATCGGTTCATGAATTAAGCTATCTAGTGGAGATTGAAATGTTCATGTTGGAGGAGGCCTTCTTCAGTATACACATGCATACAATTGGGAATTCCTAATACCATGGGCAACTTAGCTTTCACAGTGTGCACATGTACTCAATAGTTCATCCTTTATGGAAGTCCAAGCTCACAACTAGACACAAGTTTTTTGGTTGGCTTCTACTGTAGGATAGCACTGGTTGATTCAACTACTAGACTGATTCCACTACTATGCCCATTTAGTCTTGGTAATGTCATCGAAATTAAAGTCCATCATTTTTGGGTGTTTGGAAATCCTTGTTTAGATTTGTAACTCTTTTTAGATACTTGGATGCAACTTTACATGATACTAACCAAATATGGCTACGACTCACTAAATGTAGTTACCTCTTATGTGTGGTATATTATGAAAACAAGTGTCAGAGTTTTAACCCGAAGGGCCAACACGTGGTTGCTAAGTGGCCATTCGGCGTCATCACCCTGTGTGATCAACGCTAAGTCTTCTAAGATAATCCTAAGAGTTTAACTCAAAGGCCCAATTAGGCAAAAGACTTAGAGTCCCACCTTAAGTCCCTAGAATGACCATCCCCTGAACCCTAGAGGATATCCCGAGTAGACTTTAGAATCTCGTCCCAGTAGACCTAGACATGCTCATGCCCTAACCCCATAAAGGAGATGTGTCTCACACATACCCCCGTGACAGAGCTAAGGCATCATCACTTACCCCTCGAGAATCACCCTCATCCGGGAGTACAACCCTTTAGGGCGACAAGGGGTACCCTGAACCACGACTAACCCCTAAGGGTTTGAGTGGCCAAGTCATACCCTAGACCTAGGGCTAGTACTTAGTAAGGACACGAGTGTGCGCCGTAGGCGGACACGAGTGTTTTGCTAAGCAAACTCCCTAAGGCTAGGTTTGGATAACCCTAAGTACATGACCTTGCGAGTGCCTTACGAAAGGGCTTCTACTAATGAGCTTAGGTTATTTAACCCCTGGATTCCAAGGAGAACACTCCCCTAGCCAAGTGTGCCAAAGCACACCTAGTTACAAGACCTAACCTCCCTTGAGCGGATGCCCAAGGCTTAACACCCTAGTACAAGCATAAGCATGCCTGTTGGCTAGAGTATCCAACCCCTTGGCGACAAAACCATGACACAACCCCAAAGGGCATGCCTTGGGCTTTGTATCGCGTGATGTCTAGCCTAGTGTCACATCTCCATGTGACACTGCCTTCCATGATGTAGGCTATCATGCCATAGCCCTTAGATTCAAGAGTTGCACCAAGTACCATAAATGTGGCTCTTAAATGCCAACTCTAGAACCCCTCAATGAACCCTCAGGAACTAGGTAACGTGAACCTGTCAAACAAGATCCCACGCCCACTATTGGACAAGGACACGGATGTGCCTTGCTTGGTTGTGAGTGCTACACCTAGCTTAACGTGGAGGAGGAGGTTGGAGACAAGCCTCAACCTCTGCCTCTTGGAACGTGCATTCCAACAAGACTTCCAGGCATGGATTCACCAACGTTAAGGGTAAGCTACCCGAAGGTGGGACGTACCCCTGGCATCTGGAAGTTAGGGCGGCACAACAAAGGGTTGTACCTTAACGACATAAGTTAAAGCTTGCACCGGTAGAAGAGCAACGAACTCAGTCATGAACCCAAGAGCTCTCCTACATATACCTCTACCTTATTATGTGACGGAGCCCCTCCCCCCTCTTTCCTGTATGTGTAAGTGGGCTGGCACAAAATACTAGCCCTTAGATAATTAGATGAGTTTGCACACTAACTCCTACCCCTAAACCCTACCCAAGGGGGGTGGGGGTTTTAGGGCGTGGGTTAGGGCAACCCTAGGGTTAGGTCAACCCTAGGGGTGTTCCTAACCCTATTTAACATGCCAAATTCATCTTAATTAGGACGTCAAAATCGGGGTGAGTTTTCTAGAAGGTAAGTGCTACCTTCGCTTAGAGTTTCTCGTGACATCTAAAGATAGCCGACCGGACTACCCCTAAACACCTAAGTGCATTAAGCAGGGATGTTTCTCACTACATCTAAGGTCCGTCAACATAGTACAATAGGTAACAACAGTCAACGTCCAACAGTTGCAATTTCGATATTGATACTTTCGAATGGATAATGATCGTTCAACGTTCAAATCCTAAGCTTACCAACTAGCTGTTATACTAGCATATATAAACTTACAATCATATCAATTTATCGAAATGCTACAAACTATAATATAGACATGGTTTTAGTTTACATGAACTGAACTTCAGTTTTGAGATGGAATTATAATGTATAAACAGTATTCCGATGAACTTGTTCAGAGACTAAGAGGAATCATGAACTAGTGTCTGGTTCATCTAACTGATTTAGTAAGATATAACCTTCACATAAATGTTATCATAACACTAAAGTGTATACTAACTTCATGTTTTAGTCATACCTTATAATTCAATAGATCTCCCCAAACATGAATAAAATATCTAGTTCAGTACACGAACTAAGATACATTATTCATTTAGACACCTAGTAAATCAAAGTACCACATTGCCCCTCAAGCAATGTATTGAGAAATCCTCATTTCTCAACTAACTTGAAAACACATTTCAAGTTATAACACTAAGGTAGTGCCTTACCAAAGTGTTAAACTCAAGTCTGCTTGAGTCTTTTATTATATGATTATGGCCACCTCATGTGATCATAACCAAGTTTCGATATTGAGCGCTCCAAACTCAATATTAAAGAGATATATACTTACTTTGACAAGTCATTTATAATCAATCTTAAAAGACTGTCATAAATACTTTCAAAGTTTAAGATATGAATATCTCAATGAATGAGGTGATAGGAAACCTCATATTTTCGAACTGGATATTGGACCATACGTTAGGAACCTTGAACTACGATCATCAAGAAGGGACACCATCTTCTTGAGCTAATCCCGCTACAATATATACTTACAAGAATATTGAACCAACTCAAGGAACACCATCAAACCTTGAGATAGAACCAAAACTAACCCAAGGAATACAATCAAACCTTGAGTCAAGAATAGTTCTATTTTTCAATATTCTGAAAGAACTGAAGATACTACTTTATAAGTTCTTTGAGTGCCCACATTTGTGACCATGATGCAAAGTCAAGAAACCGTCTTTTGAATAATCGTATTCGACTCTAAAATGAATTGATATTGAAAACAATATCAACTTCTAATTCTCATCGAAACACTCTCTGAGGAGGTACATGCACTTAAACCTCCAATGGAAATCCGACTGTTACTGCTCATTGTAATTCTCAACATAAGTTATCAAACTTAGCAAGTTTCCTTACTTAGTGATAAACAAAGTGGAGAATCCCAAATCATGCTCTTCTTAACCAAGGAATCACCCTTGTTCAAGAGCTTATCCCACATTGCAAACAACGTTACAGATTTCAAGATTAAAGAGTTAACAATGAAAATGCACAAGTGTGCGCCGAACGCCTTCACTATGCAAGTCCTTCATTACTCAGTAAACTGAAAATGTAAACGTATGTTTCCAACATTACTCTTTCTGATAGATCATGCCATCTATCCAAAAGCTGCATTGATAGGGATGCAACATTAAATCGTCTACTGCCAAAATTATTATTTATCCATTCTTATGATCCCACATGAGATAACTTCATAATCAAGTTAGTCGAGCTAGCTAACTTGAATACAAAGTGCGCACTTACAACTAACTAAGGTTTCAAGTTGTACTTTGTTCAATCAGGGTACTTGAACTTATAAACTATTTCACCTAATGTTACTTGTAGCTAGCGTCATCAAATATTGCGAACATCGGACAATACTTTGATTACATTGGATCTTCAAACCAACTGCTTAACATATTCAACATTCGTTGTATTACAAGTTCAACACCATAGTCTGCTTCTAGAGTTACACTTTCGGAAAACATGCACTATAATGAGAGCTTATTTTACAATTTATGTCAAAATGTAGTGTTCACTCTTATGTTTGAATATGCCCTTTCTCCCGAAGTTAAAGATGCACATTTAACATAAGCCTTTCCCTGTTTGAACACTATAGTTGGACTTAATATTGAATCTTAATCTAAGTCAAAACTCAATCGACACAATCACATTCTCAAATCCTATGTTATCCCAAATCCAACATCTTTAAAGAAAAAGAAAATTTTTCAATAATGTGTAACTTAAGATATCACAAGACCCACCTCACAAGACTTAGTTTGTAAGCCAGAACAAAACTAACATGCCATGTCTTGTAGAAGTATATGGTAAAGTAACCAAGACGACCACAAGGTAAAATAACTTGGCATACAACTTGGAAGTTGACTTCCAAGTGTTACCTTTGACATTCGAGTCATAACCCACACCCACTTAAGAAGTAACTATCATTTTAAGCCACCAAACTCACAGACAACAACATGCTAAACCCGTGTAAACTTGCTATTTTGGGTTTTTATGAGCGCGGTTTTCTCTTTGTAGACGCAACCATGTATAACTACGAGCTTCCGACGTCTTTGGAAGGAAGGCAAAGAAGGCAACAAATAGCCACAAACAACAGATACGAAGAATCAAACGAAGACAGAACAAATAAACACACCACACTTTAGGCAGTCCTACTGACCGTAGAAAATGGCTCCGATACCAATTGTCAGAGTTTTAACCCGAAGGGCCAACACGTGGCTGCTAAGTGGCCATCCGGCGTCATCACCTTGTGTGAGCAACACTAAGTCTTCCAAGTACCCTAAGAGTTTAACTCAAAGGCCTAATTAGGCAAAAGACTTAGGTCCCACCTAAGTCCCCTAGAATGACCATCCCCTGAACCCTAGAGGATATCCCGAGTAACTTTAGAATCTCGTCCCAATAGACCTAGACATGCTCATGCCCTAACCCACGATGTGTCTCACACATACCCCGTGACAGAGCTAAGGCTCATCACTTACCCCTCGAGGAATCACCCTCATCCGGGAGCAACCCTTTAGGGTGACAAGGGGTACCCTGAACCACGACTAACCCTAAGGGTTTGAGTGGCCAAGTCATACCTAGACCTAGGGCTAGTACTTAGTAAGGACACGAGTGTGCGCCGTAGGCGGACACGAGTGTTTTGCTAAGCAAACTCCCTAAGGCTAGGTTTGGATAACCCTAAAGTACATGACCTTGCGAGTGTTACGAAAGGACTACTAATGAGCTTAGGTTATTCAACCCCTGGATTCCAAGGAGAAACACTCCCTAGTCAAGTGTGCCAAAGCACACCTAGTTACGAGACCTAACTTCTTAGAGCGGATGCCCAAGGCTTAGCACCCTAGTACAAGCACAAGCATGCCTATTGGCTAGAGTATTCAACCCCTTGGTGACAAACCCATGACACAACCCCAAAGGGCATGCCTTGGGCTTTGTATCACGTGATGTTTAACCTAGTGTCACATCTCCATGTGACACTGCCTTCCATGATGTGGGCTATCATGCCATAGCCCTTAGATTCAAGAGTTGCACCAAGTACCCAAAATGTGGCTCTTAAATGCCAACTCTAGAACTCTCAATGAACCCTCAGGAACTAGGTAACGTGAACCTGTCAAACAAGATCTCACGCCCACTGTTGGATAAGGACACGAATGTGCCTTGCTTGGCTGTGAGTGCTACACCTAGCTTGACGTGGAGGAGGAGGTTGGAGACAAGCCAACCTCTGCCTCTTGGAACGTGCATTCCGACAAGACCTTCCAGACATGGATTCACCAACATTAAGGGTAAGCTACCTCGAAGGTGGGACATACCCCTGGCATCTGGAAGTTAGGCGGCACAACAGGGTTGTACCTTAACGACACAAGCTAAAGCTTGCACTGATAGAAGAGCAACGAACTCAGTCATGAACGCAAGAGCTCTCCTATACTTATCTATCTTATTTGTGACGGAGGCCCCCCTCTCTTTTCCTGTATGTGTAAGTGGGTTGGCACGGAATGCTAGCCCCTTAGATAATTAAATGAGTTTGCACACTAACTCCTACCCTAAACCCTACCCAAGGGGGTGGGGGTTTTAGGGCGTGGGTTAGGGCAACCCTAGGGTTAGGTCAACCCTAGGGGTGTTCCTAATCCTATTTAACATGCCAAACTCATCTTAATTAGGACGTCAAAATCGGGGGTGAGTTTTCTAGAAGGTAAGTGCTACCTTTGCTTAGAGTTTCTCGTGACATCTAAAGATAGCCAGCTGGACTACCCCTAAACACCTAAGTGCATTAAGCAGGGTTGTTTCTCACTACATCTAGGGTCCATCAACATAGTACAATAGGTAACAACAGTCAACATCCAAAGTAAAGGGTTGAGTCATAATAAAAACTATGACAACAAGCCTTAGGTCCATGTTATAAATGGGTGCACACATATGGCTTTTACTTTGGTTTATCACATTATATCGTATTTGGTACATAAAATATTGCCATTTAAGGATATAGTTTTTATAATCGTTTTAGATTGATTTGATCTCATGCATTTCTAACATATAGAATTATTAATTATATTGTACGTGAAAAGAAGGATTGACAACCAACATTTACTCACACTTGTTCATAAAAGAGATTTTGGCAAACCACAAAAGAATGGTATTTCAATAACATAATAACATGGTTTTGAGCATTATTTCTTAGATACTTTCGCTTGGTTTAACGTATTTGAACCTAATTGGTTCATGCACCAGCCTTTCACTGAAAGGGCAACCTTTTAAGGCATGCGCATCCTTGGCATCAAGGACAATGCATGCATGACTTTTAAAAGCTGTAAGTTTAAACCATGTAACCTTTACTAAAAAAAAATCAAACTTAATCTTTACTCCGTGCACTGGGGATGGTGCATGGTCTTATAAATTCTTTCAACAAAGATTAATGCATGGCTTAAGTGGATTCAAACTCACACCTTTTTAAAATTGGGTAACAAACATAGTTTTAAATCATAAATTTCTCTTAATTTCTAGTATTTATTAGTTTATTATTTTAAATTTGATTTTCACTTAAAATATAGTAAATATGTACCTTTAACGTTTGAATATATTTTTTACATTTTTTTTAATTTATACAGAAAATTTTATTAATTTATTATGTGATTTTACTTAAAATGTAATAATGTATACATGAAGAGTTAATACACGTTTTGTATTTATACAAAACTCTTATGTTTATTTTTCTTGATTTTTTAATATTTATTAATTTTTTATTTTATATTTATTATAATTTAAAATGAAAGAAATATACACGAAAGGATCTCTACACTTTATTTTACTATACACATTTTCTGTATATGTTAATGTTAACCTCACCATTCACAGGACCATACCATGTCACTTCAAATGAAAAGGGATGCCTCAACAGGCTGTATGCTTATGTAATTTATTTTATCATATAAATTAATATATTAAAATTAATATATTCTGCTTGCCAAAAAAATTTGCCGCATCACATGATAAAGTGTATATTTAGTACAGTTTTTGAACTTTATTATCTAAATGAGAATCTAAATGTTTAAAATTTATACTTAGACCAAGTTTTTTAATGAATAAGCTTTATCTATGGAATAATACCACACACACACACAATGTGTGTGTGCATACACACACACATTATAATTATTTATTATTCAGTTTTTATGTATGTGAAATTTTCAGTTATTAGTTGTTAAGTCTGGACACAAGTCGAGCTCCATTTAAACACAGCTTTAAATTATATCTATTTGATATTTATAAAACTAATTTACTATCGAACGAATAGCACATTCAAATGCGTCCTATGATTAAACTGCTTGTCCTTGGGTTTTATAATAGCAGTGGAGTTAAAGTTAGGGAAATTACATTTATACATATGAATTTATCATATTTACATATATACCCCTATAATTTATATTTACATATATATCCCTAGAACTTCAATTTAAATTTCATAAATTTAAAATTAAAAATTAAAAAAAATCTAAAAATCAATAAAAATATAATTATTATATTTATTATATTAGGTCTACATACACCTATTAACATATATATAATAATATATATAATTATTTTTAAAAATATTCCATTTTTACTATACCACTTAATGAACTTTGATTATTTCATTTGCAATATATTATGAATTAAAAATATTTTTAATTAATATTATTATTTTAAAAATTAAAATATTACCATTGAATTTTTTTAAAGGTATATATAAAAATTTACAAGTTTTGAAGGATATATATGTAAATATAAAACTTCTAAATATATATGTAAATATGATAATTTCAAGAATATAAATATATTTTCCTTAAAGTTAACATTCTGTTAAAAAATTCTAACACACACACATGAACAAACATAGATACACAATTAAAATTTATTATTAATACAATATTAATTAGCTATATTTTATTAATCAATCTCCATATGATATTAACTATAATCTATAATTAATAACAGATTATAATAATACACATCCCATACATACACATGCATATATGATTAAACATATTTGTCATAACATATTCTTAATGAACTAAGTAATGCGTATTGATCATTAGAAGTTAAATATTTAAATGATAATGCTAGCTTTTAAGTTTTAAATTACATGTTTCTCTTGTATTAAAACAAATCAAACCAGATAGAAAACAGATTACTTAACATTTTAAATAAATATGAATGAACTCAATATGTGTGTGTTTTGTGTGTGTGTGTCTATCTATCTATATATATATATAGACACACACACATACATATACATATCAAAAACTGTGTGTGTGGGAACAAAAATACAAGTAAAAGAAAAAGAATAGACAATATCTTGAATCCATTTATTAAGCTTAACATCAAGCACCTTGAATTGTTGTTATGCCAATTCTGTATAACACACCACACAACACAAACGCACACACCACGAGCTTGTTGCTAAATAGGAAAACAAAGGAGGGAGGGAGGTGTCATAGTTCAATGTGAAGAGCTAAAGGTATATACTTTCCTTGGTCCTTTCCACTTCTAGTTTGGCTATTAAAATTCAGTAAAATGAACAAAGATATTAAAATTTTAAATAAGAAAACATTCACACACACAACCTTCGCATTCAAACAAACCAGATGAAGTAATTCTGTCATAATAAATATATATTTATTATCCCTCTTTTCTTGATAATAATTATCTTTCATATAATTATATTATCAATTTAATATTAGTTATGCAATAATATAAATATAATATATGTATTAATATTAGTGCCTATTTTGGGGTGCAAAATCTGCATTTTAATGCAAAAGTTACACTTTTAAAGATTAACAAAGCTAATTAATTGTGATTATGTTAAACGGCAGCTGACTAATTTAGAGAGTTTTAGACTAATTCATATAGTCAAATGTTACACACAAACACAGTATTAATCGGTGCTTTTTTTAAGAATATGTGCTGTGTGCTGTAAGAACTCTATCATATCTATATATGGTCTGTAATACTTACCATGAAGCCTCTATAATATATACACAATACATTGTGTATAGCATCTCTCTCTACAACATCAGCATTTATAACGTAATAAGCATAAACAATGGAGATAGAGAGAGAGAGAAGAGAGAGAGAACATGGAGAAAGACATTACGCATTGCAAAAAACTGAGTTTGTTTAACTGAGGAACTGCCTACAATATTAGATTTCTAGTGAGTTTTCATATTGCTGGAATAATGCAAAAGATATAAATTTCACACACGCACATGTGGACACAGACGTGTGTGTGTAACGGTGAAACTTGGAATGTACACTCAAGTATCAATACAGGTTATTTATATTCAGTTTACAGGATACTTTATTTTAAAATCACGACATATTATTGAATATTAAAATGATTTAGCTACATCTGACTTTTATACTTATAACAGCTATCGAGAACTAAATCTTGAGTGAGACAATACAACTTTGAAACATATAGTATAATAAATGTATATATTAAGTGGTGTACACACACGCTTGCCTGTTTACACATATATCATTAAAGTTTATGCTCGTATTATTTACGAAATCCGAAAAAGAAAAAACTTCTTATGGGTAATAAGCCAACATAATTCCTTCCCCATTGTCTCTCTCAAATCCCATCTTCTCACTTTTTCTGCTGAAACAGGTCCTGTATTGAAACCACAGTCCCTGCAATCCCCGCCAACACGCTAATCACAATAATAGCACAAATCCCCACAAACCTCGACCTCTGCACCTTGTGGTAGAATATCTTCAAGTAGAAATACATGGGAATATCACACACAGTCCCACGCTCACCGAGGACCCAATAAGCTCGATAATGTTGGCGAAATACGGGAATAACAAAGCAGCCAACATTATGCACACGAGCAAACACGTCCTCAGCAACACGCAGCATGCGTATGTAACCCTGGATTCCGGCTTCCACGGTAAGTACTTGATCATGATGCCTTCCAGCTCGCAGTTAATCGGAGAAAGAAAAAGGGCAAACTGCGTTACCGGCGTTAACATGGTCGCCCATATTGCCACCTTTGATGCTATTAGCTGCGGCGGCATGCTTAGATGAACTTGCGCCTTCGTTCGAGGGCCAACATTACCGATCCGATTATCCCTACTATGACATTAAGCAGCGTCGCCATGGAGAAACTCAGTGTCAGCACCTGCAAACGCATGTGTGAATTCACATGTGTGTGTGTGTGCGCGTGCGTGCAAAAGAGATGCATTTTGGAAAAGCTAGTACAACACACACCAACACGCATCTAGACGTGTGCATGCATGTGTGTACATGCTTGTCTGTATGTGAAACAACTTAAACCCTATACGGGCACTTACTCAGAGAATCTGCTGGGGGTCTTCATAGAGCGATAAACATTGGGAAAGACAGCAGTAGCTCCGAAGGTGAAAGTGTACACACCGGTTGCAATCGGTAAATTCTTCACGTTGAATACTGCAACATTCTGGTCGAAACCTATGTGATCTTTAATTCCGGCAGTAAGCAGGCAATAATAGTCACGATGATGCTAATTGCACACCAGAAAGAAAGGTACGAAATGGTGCTAAGCTTCCTGAACCAGACTGTGGGGAGAATGACACAAAAGGCTATAACGGTGAAAAGGGTTTTCCCCTTCAATCCCAGAATGTCAAGGCTTGAGTGGGGGAATATGTGTACCATTGTGTCTCCCATAGAAACCATGTACCCCACAAGGCTTCCTAGAATGTCTATGTAGAAGAAGACAGTGATAAGTAACCTTCCCCACCGGAAACGCCTTTGTTCCCACATCCTGGTAGTTCAACAGGCTCTTGTCTGGTTCCATACACATGACTACTAACTTCGCTCCGATCCAGAAGAAAGTTGCAGTGACGCATAGAACTAGCAATCCGAAGAATCCACATTTTTCAATTGCAAACGCTGATGATAAGGTTCCCAACCCTGCAGTAACGGATGTGCGTGTGAAAAGTGTGTACACATACATACACATGGTAAGGGCGTGCATGTTGAAAACAGAAAAATAAAAACTAAAGCGCCCAGGGACATGCATCTACTTAAAGTAGGAAAGAAAAGGCTGGCTTGCTCATTTCAACTTGTATAAGGTGGAAAACAGCATATTTACTATAGTACACCACCTTAAATATGCATTAGTGCTATTAGCATTTTCCACATACATCAGTAACAGTAACTTGAACTTTCTAAGGTATCTGTGGGAAACTCTTAAATATGAAAAAGAAAAACAGTAATATGCATGCACATATCTTCTTGTACAGTATTCGAGTAATCATTTAGCTTAGCGAGATATGCAAAGCTTGTGCAGTTCACACGTTACCGATGAGGAGTACAAAGGAGTTAACAGTCGCCTGGAAGAACGTGGATTGGCCAGGCGGGGATGTGTCTGCACACGGACAGGATCCGTCTGGTATACACTGGCCGGATTCGAGTTCGAGGCCTTCTTTCTTTGTAAACTCAGTGGAGAAAACCTGGCATGGGATGGGATTTGAGGGACGGGAAGAGATCCCATAATCAAATAAGAGTCTGATTACGAGAGTTTCTCCACCACCTTCGTGTCCACCACCAGAGGGAGTGCGGCTTGTCAGAGGCTTGGACCTGGGGACGCTTCTTATACAGGACGCAGACGCCGGCCATTGGTGGCCAGTCCGCCGGTCCCGCAATAAGATACTGTATGCACGCGTACAGAGGTATACTCCTTGCTTGCTTGGCTATGGTGGAAAATTCCCACTCACATAAATAAAAACTGTACTTAATCGACTTGTTCCTGTGTAGAGGATTTAATACGAAATAAATAAATCTCGTATTTATTTATTTATAATTGGGAAATCTATTGAGAAAATCCATACAAAGAGTTTGGGTGGTGCCCTTTGGTGCGTTTAACAGGTGCAAAGGCGCGAGTCCGGGGAATATACCAAGCCCACAAAAAACCGTTAATCGTAACGGCGAGTGAATCGTGACCGTCGAAAATGGCGTAGCATCCTGGAAAGAATTTTTTTTCGTACAAGTGATGCTCTGGTACGGATGGCCTCTTTATCCGCCATCTGTGGGTGTTCCCTTAGTGCCAACATATAATTCCCATTGCCCTCCAATTGTGTATTGACGCTCCAGGGACATTGTAAAGCGTACGTTCGTAGATTGTCGTAATATTCACTTGAATTATTGTTTTAACATTTATGGGGGAAAAAAAAAAAACCAAAAATAAATCACCATATTAAACATTTTTAAAACAGCGATTCTAAGAATGATCAAACATAATGGTTATCGACTGTATATTTACTTTTGGTTATCGATCATAAAATAAATTAAAACATGTTACTCGCAATGAACAATAAAATCTTTCATTGTTTTGTTATGAATATTAATTAAGATTAACACTTTTAAATTAATTTTTAAGAGATATTAGATTATACTTGAATGTCGAGTGATTCTGAAAATGATTAAACATAATGGTTATTGACCATTAGTGACCTTAGGTTCCTTTTTACTGTGTAATGGGTAAAGAAAATTGCATAATATTTGCTGTTGTTAAAAAATATATTTGTTCTTCTGACTAAATATAGTAAAATAAGGTTTTATGACACTAAAGTAGATTGCCGAATATTTACTTGACTGGTAAATATTAGTTATTTATAAGAGAATATTTTAGCCATCTTGACTTGGAAATTCTGGTTTAAATTAATTAACATACACACACACACACGCGTGTGTAAAGGTGTGTACTACAAAAATAATTTTAATGATAATACAATGTACTGATGTTTTGTATAATAAGACATGTTCCTGGGCTTTTGTAAAGTGTATAGAATGGGAATGTCCTTTTTTTTTTAAAAATAAATAAATAAAAAATCAACATAAATGGAAACATATAGCAATAGTGTTCATCCATTATGTATAGTAGTCAACACACACACACACGCTTTGACGTAAGCTGTAAAGCTTTACGTGAGCGCACACGCGCACACACACAAAACAAACAACTTTAGAACATTGACGTATGTTGGATATTACTTGAGTGTTTGCGAAATGTTTGTGCTTTAGTGCTGGCAGATGCCGGATCTATATCCAAATAAGAAAATACCGAAATCTAATAAACATTAGTAATAATTAAAAATATCGTATAGATATTTCTTAAACGTAAAAGAAATAAACACTAGCTACTAATGTTTAGATTGTTTAATATAGCACTAGTTGATTCTGATGCCAAAGCTATATCCAATATATAACGTCTAGAATGCAGTAATGACGTATACACCTCTTGTGCGTGAGCGTGTGTAACATAAATATATGTGTAAGTTGATTTTGGAATATAGGGAATGTTGGAAAAAATTGATACCTAGTGCTCCTTGATTCGGATGCTCATGCTATATCCAAACAAATTTATAAGGAATTAATTTTTAAGAAAAAAAAAATTAACTTGATGCAGACAATTAACTTAAGGTTTCTTAAATTCGGACAGAATGTACTACGAGTGGCTGGCACACTCTTTGGTATCAGAGAATAAGTTTAAAAATTATTAATGAAAATTTTTAATTAAAATTTTAATTAACAATAATAATTTGTTTAAAAAGCTTGGGTTTCATTTTCGTCAAGATCCCTTAAGGCCCCCACAAGACAAGAAACATATGGAATGTGAATAAAGGAGAAAGTGTGTTGGACAACAAACAGGGAGCTCACACGAAACAAACTCCCTTATGTACATTATGTACACAGATAAAATGCGCAAGTGGAAGCACCAACAAGGAGATTCTGTATTTCATTAATAAATAAATTCTATAATGTATTCTAATCAAATATAATCTTCATGCATAAATTAAATATTAATTGGACTAACAAAATATCTCCAAACGTATACGCGTCACCGACGACAACTCTCGTTTCTCATAATAACAACTCAGTGAAGTCTAGAATTTAGAAAAATATATAATTAATATTATTATAATTTAAAACAATTCAACTTAAGAATGGACTACATACACTTTCAAGCACTCTAATTAAACAATCAATCAGATAGATACCTTAACAACGACATAAAAGGCCTGGTTAGACCCACCATTATATAAAATTTAAGCTAAAAAAAATTAAATTAATTATTAAAAAAAAAAAATCAACCTTTTCATTGATTAAGAAGTGGTGTCATTTAAGCCGCGGCGAATAGAGAAAGCAACGAAGAATATTTTCTTCTTAAGGAATCTTCAGAGTGACTTGTTAATGCTCCCTCCAGAGTCCTAAACACACACAAATACTATTGTAAGAGAATCAAACAAACTATAAATTTTTCAAACTAAATATCTTCTTATATATTATATATCAAACAATATAAATTTATGTTTAAGACCATGACTGAAAATATACCTGAAGTTACATATACACATTTACAAATGTTCAAAAAGTATTACGCTTACAGGATTAATCCCATCTTGGTTATCCCCCTCTTCATCGTCTTCCTCGTATGTAAGGCCGCTGAACAAAACGTAGCCAGCCACAACAGCTAATTGTGCTAGTAGGAAAAGCTTGCCTTTTCTCCTTAACTCTTCTCTCTTGGCGTCTGCTTCTCTTTGCCTCTGCATTTGCACCTGCAAACATACATATAAACACACACATATATGCATACACGCACCTATATACAAACACTTTGTCTGTATTCGTTACATATATATATATATATATGAACAGGTACACACATAAGTACGATGCACGTACAACATGTCCTCTCTCTCTCACACACACTTACACACGTACGTACGCACGCACAGAAATTATAGGCAGCATAAGAATAGATACTAGCAAACACATACACGAACATATACACTAAGCTGCATACATTCATTGCATATGAATGTGCATTAGCTGTAACTAATATATGGGTGCATCTCTATATATTGAGAACAAATGTGAACGTAGCATTTTCTGACAATAACAGAGAACTATGTCTCTCTCTCTCTCTCTCTCTCTCTCTCTCTCTCTCTCTTCTCTCTCTCTCTCTCTCTCTATATATATATATTATATATATATATATATGTATATATATATATATCATGACAACGTATATGAGTGCCTGTGCGTGCGTTTACAAACCTTTACTCTTTGAAGAGCTTGCATAAGTAGAAGCACGAGGTGGGTCTGGGAATTTGTGGGAGCGGTCGATGGGAAGTTCGAGTTCGAGCCGCTCTTTAGGAGTTTTCCCCCAATGGATTCCCCGTATTGCACGAGTAGAGGATGCTTCCCATATAATTCTTCTTTCAGCCTCGAACCCTCCTGACCAAGAATATGCTCGTTATATAAGATCTTTATATGTTAAACGCATCTTATACACATAATGAATCATATAAGTTGCAAATTTATTTATCTCTGAGCTAAACTTTAGCTCTCTATGCAATACCTACATAGACAACCACAGGCATAACACGCTGTGCTGTACATTCAAGGTACTGATGTTAGTTACATGCTACATGTGTTCTGTGTGTGTGTGTGTGTGTGGTTTTGCATACCAATGGGACTGAAAGAAGAAACAACAGATGTGCCAGAAGCACCGCATCCAAACTCGTGGGCCTGTAGGAATTTGTATGGTATGGTCATATATTATATTGCTTATACACATGCCGAGAGAGAGAGAGAGAGAGAGATCTATTCACTCTATTACGTACTTGTCACGAAGGAAAAATGTATCAGTTTGTTTTCTTGACCGAGAAAGCTTCGTAGGCATCAAATGCACCTTTGTATATCTGGTGAAAGAATTAAGACGTTAAATCAGATGATGATCATTAAACGGAAATAAGACATGTAATACACACAACACACACACACACACACACACACGAATGTATATGTAAGAGTTTTTTCACCTCTGCTTTCTTGTCAGCTGCATTCTCCTTGCTGATTCCAAGTTTATTGATCACTTTCCGACGCATATTCCAATCAATGGCCCTGTTGATAGGCCATGGTAGCTGAGATAAGTATATTTGGTTCACAATACCTACATTAAAATAATAAAAACTACACACAATATTAACTGCAAAAATAATAGTTAAAGAAATGCCAAAATTGAGGTGCACGCGTGCGTGTGCTGCTGTGCGTAGAGAGAGAGAGAGAGAGAGAGAGTTTCTTTGTATTATAAAGATTCTTCAATACAATATAATATGTATCGAGTAAATAGCGATAGTGTACGACATAACACACACACACACACCAAATATACGCACATACCTTCATTGTCTCCGGACCAAAGCTCAAGGGCGAGCGCGTCATCGAGACGAGAAACGAGTGACTTAAACGCAATTAATTCCGATTTTCAAGGTTCGTGAGCCCAGTGTCGAGATCAAAGCTTCTCCTTCCTTAAAAACTCCTCCACTCCACCAGGTTCGTTCGAATATCCACACGTTTCCCCGAATTCAGCCATCGGCAGGTCATCTGCCAAAGCAACATATAACGGTGTGTGTGTGTGAGTGCGTAAGCACATATATGTGGTATCTAAGACATCTATATAAGAATCACATTACATATATACAAGTCTATATATACATTACACTATACACATATACAAACGTACATATCATAGATAACTGCTCTCCATACATAAGTGAGTATTAATCGGGGAGTACATAATACGTACCTAACACTAACACTAATGAAGAAATGTATACAACCCGTGTATAATACACCACACATTGGCGTACCTGAGTCGGGCATAGTTGCGGCGTAGATGGGGAGGAATGCGGCATTAGCGAGGCGGAGATAGAGGTAGGAGGGTAGGCACCTCGGACAGCCTGTGAGGCCGAATGCCGGCGGCCGCACTCGGAGCGCCATCGCGCTCTTCTCCTTCATCCTCTTAAACCCTAAACTCTGCTGTTAGGGTTCTATCGTAGATGCTTTCAAAATATGGGATTTTTCTTTGTAAGGATTTAGACAAATTACAACTTTGAAATTAAGAAAAATAAAATAGCATTAAGAATATTCTAGATATTTTGAACTCTGATATAAATTGTGTATGAATGAAAACATGTGTGTGTGAAAAGTTAAACTTCAGTTTATTAAAATTGCAATGGGCTCCATATGTTTTTAATATTTTATTTATTTTAAGTTTTAATTAATTTATATATTCATTATATAATAATCTCAATATTGCAGAAAGAAATGATATTGATATATTTAACACAAAGTTTACTGATGAATATTCTGCACATCAGCAAAAGGATCAATCTCCGAGGAGAAGGCAATATAGTTAACCATCCCTGTGAAGTTATTATCAAACTTCTCAACTAAGAGACTAATCTCACCAGGTGAAAGCTTAAGCCCGGCTTTGCTGCTTAATGTCTGGCTAAACTGGTGCTTAGTGACGTGTCCAACTTGCTTGCTCGCATTCTTTGTTGTTGCAGCATCTTCAAAGAATCCCCTCACGGATATTCTCTTGGACTTGCATTCTTTACGGAGTGCACCAAGCAAGTCTTGCACTCTCTCTTCCTGGTCCCAAGTAGACTATTCCCATTTCGAACCTGTGTGGTGCTAGATTGGGTAGCGGTGGCACAGCAGGAACCTACATATATATGTGTGTGTGTGTGATGTATATGAACATTGTTACATCTCTCTCTCTCTCCACACGCACGCGTACACACCTCACTGATGATAGTGACCATCAATGCATATAAAGATGAGTTAACAGACTTTATAATTATATGTTAAACTTACCGATTGCCATGGAGTTTTCCAAGCTCTTTGTAAGTGAAAACTCTATCGACTTCATCACAGAATGCAGTGTAACACACACGCTTTTCTGGGTCCTCAGGAACTCTATAACAGTCAGCGAGTGCCTTAACAGCCCTTTTGTTAATTACAATCTTTGCGTTATCTAGACCAGCTGCAAACTGAGCGTCGTTTATTAAACGGAGTCGGAGCGGATCATAACCTTTCATGAACTCACGCACACGGATTCTGTTTGTGTACACCTGGAACTTAACGTCGTTCTCTGCGTCACATACACAGAATCTGTCCGATTGAACCTGCACATTTCGTTAATCAATTAAAACATTCACTTATAGAATATGAAAAGTTATTAATTAGTTAATAATAATTAATTATATATTGAAATGAATTAAATAAGTGATTACCTTCCAGTCTTTCATCATACGAAGCTCAAAGTCTTTGCAGCAGGGTATCGAAGAGCCAAGTGTAGTGTAATATTCGTTGAAGTCACAATATGTAACAGGGTCTAAAAGGCCGAATGAGAGTGCTAAGTAGTTGCATATAGCTTGATCAATTATTATCTTCTCCGTCATAACCGCAGTTTGACATCTTGCATTGTATAATTCACATATCTTTGATAAACTCACTTGTCCCCTCCTTTCCTGGTTTTAAAATATATAATCTAATAAATATAACTATTTAATATTGATAATATAGATTTGCTTGCCTGTTTGGAGTTTAACAAACATCACTGATTACCGTATCAACCCTTGAGAATGCTTGTTGCACTAAGTCTTGTCGAAAACTCATTTAACTATAATAAACACAAGATTAACAAATTAATATATCAATCTATAAAACTTATATATTGTGTTTTCTTTATGAAAAATAAAAGCTACTTACCCTGCCTCTCATGGCATTTAGGAAATCTCTGAACCTGAACTTTCCTTCGTTCACGAACTCATTCAGAACTACTGCAAGCTCCTGCTTATAATCAAATATTTATTAAATAGTTATTTATTTAATATATAATTAATTTTTACCCCTGGATTGATATCGACACCCGTATTGTTTATAAAATCCTCGAAACGAGTTTTGGGTATGCAACCACAGGAATCCATTTCCTGTTTGATTTTTGAGATTGACTGAAAAAAACAACACGAAAGAAATAAATTAATTAAATAAACTAATTATTTCAAATTATTTCACTAAATAAGTTTAATTACCGCAAATCCCCTCGCTCCTATTCTCAGAATCTGATCGCGGATGCATTCTAACACGAAGAAAATGGGAGAACCATATTGCTTCTTTGTGCTCAGGAGCGAAGAGAGAGACGGTTAACTAGGGCGCACAAGCATATCCAAAAGTATATTCCTATGATAACATTTATATTTATATATATATTATATATATAGAGGGAGAGAGAAGAACAAACACTATATACGTGTTGAAAGAAGTTAATTATTGTTTTAATTAAGTATAAATGTAATATTTGTGTGCATTTAGTTATATAATCATTATAGGTATGTGTATAACCTATTAAAAGCATATAATAAATGATTAAAAAAGAATACACTTAAAAGAAAAATTACATATATGTTCATTTTTACATTTCAAACTTTGATTTCCCTACAAAAAATTGTATAATTAATCTGTAATTCATACTATAACTCATATATTGCAATAAATATACTTATGTAAAAGATTATGGCTTTTACAAATGTTTTTTATTTAATTTACTTTATTCCAATTTGTTATAAATTTCTTTTGTTTATATATATATATATACTCCATTTTATTATAATTTTATGTATATTATTAAGTATATATAATTAAAATTCCAACACAAATAAATTCATATAATAAAAGAATATTTCCATAAAATACTAATATATAGAATTGCTTTAAAAGAATTGTATTTAACATTACTATAAATATTATATGAAGATTTTAATTAAATTTATTTTTTTAATTAGTTTTAGATTTGTTATTTAAATTTTAAGTTTTTCTAATTATGAAAATTAAAATTACAATTATTTATGATTTTTTTTGTTAAGTTTAAATTGTAGACTTAAGGAAAAAGGTTAATCATTTGTACGTTTAAATATTATTAAAAACTGAAATTAAAAAAACAGACCAACAGAAAAATAAAAATTTGTGACAAAAATAAGTGAATCACGGTGAATTAATAATTTCTTATTAATTTTATTTCTTAAACATAGATTTATAAATTTATTTTAATGTTTTAATCAATACATGAAATCCCATTATTAATTTTAAAATTAAATTAAAATATTTAAATTTATAATTTATAAGTTTAATTTAAATTTAGCCAATGTGATTTTTAATACAATTTAATATATATAATATAATGTATTTAATATAATATTTAAAATTAAATTATATAGCATATGGTTTAAAATAGAAAATATATTCTCTTTTTAAATTGGAGTTACATAATGTAAAAATAATTATAGAATCACAATATATTAATATTATTTCTTATATATAACAGATTAAATTATTGAGAAGGCATAATAGACCTAAGTAGAATAAAGTAATTATTATAATCTATTTTTTTGTTTAAGCCAAATAAAAATGATCATTTAATTATTACAAGATCATATATTATTTATTCACATGTGATATATAATTTATTTGATCTTACTGTAAATCCTTGACAATATTGAAGTTTAATAAAATATAAAATATAATTTTTTTGGTAAATACATAAGCTTTTATTGTGGGTATTTTGTAAAGATGTATTAATTACATATGTGATTTTTTAAATTAGAAAAAATTATGTATATGCCCTTAAAATTTATTATATTTATGTATAAACCTAGCCACATATATGCAGTCGTATACGACGGACGAGATCACTCTAAATTCTCATGGTAGGGTTTAGGGGTGTTTAATCCTGAATATGTTTACATGCCTCTAAGTAAAACATGTGTGCCAACAAGTACACATGATTATAAAATATAACGGATGTCCAAGATTTAACACTATGATGTAAACATAAATATATGTGATTATCAAGATTTTTAACCCCTTAACACTAAAGTTGTAACACAACCCAAAAAGCATGTATTAGGTGTTCTATCATAAGTCATAGTGTTGTCCAGTCTAGTGTCAGTTGTTATTTCTTAAGACTTAGGCTATTTGTAAATGAGAGTTACACATGGTGCTAATAGTGTGGCTCCCAAATGTCAACTTTGAAATCCCTATTTGTGAACCCTTACTAACTTAGGTAAGAACTGCAACATGGGTATAAAAATGACAACAATTATTCACCTTATTAGTAAGTGGTTTTGTTAATGTGCTTTCATATTGAATATATCAACACTTTGTTTATAAAATATAGGTGGGCAGAGTGCCAAAATAACAACATTGATGGTGATTTTTCCAAATGCTAACTCCTAGTACCCAATCAAAGGATTGCTGGATGATATTCCAAGTGTCTGTTGTCAAACCGGACCAAAGGGGTAGATGGATCGCCGCCGCATACTTCCTCTCTGGTTTAAGGAACCCCATGCATTTTACATGACTCAATATGCATCAAAAGGTTATTTTTATGGATAATTGTGGGGGCGCAATGAAACGCTTGAACAAGAAGAAGCTCTTTCTAGGTTAACACCAAAATATGGAATGCCACCAACCTTTCTCAACCTTGTGATGCATGGCCAATTTAGAAAATAAAGCAAGTTTGGTGGCACATTTGGGATGAGAAGGAGCTAGTGGAGATCCTCCGGCAAGCTTCGCAACCCAAGCTAAATGTTCTCTGATCATTTTTAACAATAACATCAAATGCCATGATTTTCTTGTTCTGTCCAGCACTTTCATGAATGTTGATTATCCTCAGTTCCGAACAATGTGCAACAAACTCTATAATCATTTATGTTACTAACTTATTAAGGAAAATTCCTGAATGCATCTCCTGGTATTCAATTATCAACGATTAGTTACACTTATTTTGAGTCACACCTTGTTTTCGTTTGTTACAGACCTGCAACTACAACCAATGATAAATTAGCATTCCACAGAGTATACTTCAAATCGCCAATACAAATAAACATACTAAAATATTCCAAAAGAGAAGCGCACACACATATATATATAACATAAACATATCATTATATTATTGCATGCTGTATGTTTTACCTCAAAAACCTTCTACCAAATAGGTTCTTGGCTAGTGAAAGCCAGTCCCACCACACATACGAGTCTGTAAAAAAATATCATATAAAATAACAATAATTCTAGAATGTTTAATATAAACAAATACACACAACTCTATGCAACCACGTTTTGATAGTAACTCCATGGTAATGAACATTTAACTTGGACACCCTAGTTAGGTCTTGTGGCTCATGAACAATACCTAATTGAAGTTTCCATGAGATATGCACACCACTGTAGTTTTTTTAATACCAATATAGACCACCACAAACCTTGACCTTGTAGTTCCACTAATCCTGCATAAATGAGCAAAGTACAGAGATAATTATACAGAACTGATTATTGTTTCCACGGTGCCTTCATCTAAAGTTTATATGTATGTTGTGTATGTGTGTATTGTTAGTGTTTTATGAGTTATACATAGCAATGTATATTGCATATATATATGATATGATATTTTTATACTAACTCACCGAATGCACTGCTCATCTTAAAAGGCAAGACCTGACATAAATAATCAATTAAAAGTATATGTGAGTATACATATATACATGTGATATATGCGTATGTATATCAAGATTTTCAGTTAAAAGAAGGGCAAAATGAGACTTGACTTGTGTATCAAATGGGGATTATCAAAGAAATCGAAATTTTCACTAACCTGAACCTGAAAAGAGCGGCCGGAAGCAAGAAGACCCGCTTCAAACTGCACAACGCCACAGCGGTGTGCTTTGAACACATAACACACGTACTCACACACACAAAGTGAGTGATCATGCGATCCATATAATGACCCTAAACCTTGAAAACTACATTCACTAGTGCGTGGGCGCCATACTACCCCATCTTGGCGCCTTAGGCAGGCCGCCGGCCCGCTCCATGTGAACATACACAGAAATAAATATACAAAAATGCGTCTAAAACGCATGTTAGGCTTTAATATAGGGTACCAGATTTTGATCGCTTTGTTATTCTTTACATTTACCAATTTATTAATTGTAAAGTAATATATATTATATGTGTTTTATAAACATCAAACTATTAATTTAAATAAAATCTAACAATATAAAGAGTTATTTATGAAAGCAAAAAAATATATATACAAACTTCTTTTATTAATTAAATTTATAATTAACTGTAAGTGTAAGAGAGATAAAATGATCAACATTTTAATAACAAATAATGTATTAATATGGTGTATTAAACTAGAATATTATATAACATAAATATTAAATTAATATATTATATAACATATTCAAACTCTGTACAATGGAAAACCGGTAACAAATTTGCATAACTGATTAATGGTATTATACTTTTAATCAACAGCATTCATTCTTTTAAATATATTTTTGTTGATGGACTGGCTAGCTTCAGCCTCTCCCTTACTAATTAATCAAAGTTTAAATAATCTATGCAGAACCTAATATTTATTTCATTAATTTTTAAAATTATATATTTAATGTAATTTTTTAAATGTTTATATGGTTATTTTGAGCATTTTTACATACATCAAATATCTATTCCTATATATCTTTATAATATTATATAAAGGGTAGATGAATATTACAAATTTATTGTAATATAAAATTAAAATTCGTATCAAATTAGGAAGCTTCATAACGAATTTAATAAAATTTATGATAAACTTACCAGAAGTTTTGTAATGAATTATATAAGTTCATTAGTTTATACTTAATAAATTTAAGTTCATAACAAACTTGATTGAACTTAGTTATAATTAGCATTGATCATTGAGTTAACTAATTGAATTAAATCGATTACACAGTGACTAGGATTGACTTGACGTTGACCAGTATTAAATAAGTATTGACTAAACATTAGCTTCATCAATCAAAATTAATTCTATACAAAATTATTTAGATTCGCTTTAAATATTTCTAGTGGAAAAGTTACTGTTCATCATTAGTAACTGTTTGACTTCTTAACTTACCATCGACTCGTCAAATCCACCACATTTGTAATGGCATCTAATTTGTTTTATTTATTGAACTTAAGAATTTATTATTACTATTATTGAATTAAAATAAGAAGATTTTGCCGATATATATCACACTAAGTCATATTAAAAATGCAATACAAGCCGGATACATCGTTCAAAAGTGTTCACTAGCCAGTTTTCATAATCCAACTTCCTTTCTTAATCACAATTATATTATGTTACATCCTATGGCATCGTACTTGGTAACTCACCACCCAACCTTAGAGCACACTAGCTCATCCTCGGTTGAGAGTGGAGTTCAACTTGTGAAGGAGAAGAAGAACTACTATACTACTTCTTAGTCACATAGGTTCTTATCATATCCTCTAGAACATGGTTCACACGCTCAGTCTAGCCATTTGATTGTGTGTGATCTCCACTACTAAAGTTCACCTTAGTGCCAAGTCCTCTATATAACTTCACCCAAAATGCTGAAATGAACTTACTGTCTCAGTCACTAACAATGTTCTTGGCATTCCATGCTTATGATACACTTGCAATAGATACCAATGCAAGCTTTCACTGTTACATTCTTCTTCAAAGGATTGAACTTAGCATACTTGCTCAAGCGATCCACAATGACCCACACTTGTTCATTGCAACTCAATATACTTAGAAGATGTGTAATAAAATCATAAAGATACTCTCCCATCTTCCTTGAGGCACTTCAAAAGGCATCAATAATCTAGGTTGAGCCACTCTCTCATCCTCAATTAATTGGCATTTGAGCACAAGTGCAAACATACTCCACAATGTAGGCAAAAGAATCAATGTTTCACCAAGTCATACGTCTTGTTCTCTCCTACATGTTTAACAAATGAACTATCATGCATCTCTTACATGACTGCTACTACAAGCTTCGTCGTCTTAGGCACATGCTTGCATCTACCTTCTTAGGATCAGGAGAAACTACATATAGTTTCTTCTCCTTAAGAGTTTGTAGCATTAGACGTAGATGTTGTTAAGCCACGATTCAAGAACAACGAAGCTTAACTCATGAGCAGGACAAAGATTAAGAGAAGGACAAGAACTAGGAACAAGACAAGGAGCGAACAGGAAGCAAGGAGCAAGACAAGAACAAGACAAAAGACTGGTGTTGATAGTAACTGATTGTACAACAATTAAGTCGGAGCTTTATGCTCACAACTCCAAGGGCTAATTCTGGTCATGAGCCTAATCTAGTCATGAGCTAAAAATGGTGACCCTTATTCTATAGGTATATCCTGTAGTATATCCTGTAGGTATATCATGTAAGAATATCCTATAGGCATATCCTGTAGGCATATCTTATAGGTATATCATATAGGCATATCATGTATCCTGTATCCTGTATCCTGTATCCGGAATCCTGCATCCTGTATTGGGTCGTGACAGCACCTCTTCTCTAAGGACGAGTTCCACGAGTCTTGGGACTTGGTTTAACAAGATAATGCCGATGGAAGGCAGCAACCTTGGAAGAAACATGGAGTAAGTTGGATGCAGGTTCTCAAGTGATTAGTAGGCAAATAACTTTCCAATCCACCAAGTATTGAAGTTGGTGACGATGAAGACGAGAATCAAGGATGGCTGCAACTTCGTACTCAGGTTCATTGTTAATGACCATAGAAGGGGGATGAAAAGAAGCACGACCAGGAAGAGAAGAAGGATGATACGGCTCTAACAAAGAGGTGTGAAAAAAAATGAAGTTTCACCGTAGATGGTAACTTTAGTCGGAAAGTTACATGATTGACCTCAGCCACATCTTGTAAGGGCCCAATTGTTGAAAATCCAACTTAGAAGGCCATGTTGGTGCGAATATGCCGACGAAGAAGCCACACGAGATCATCAATCTTGTATGCAGGTGCCGGCTGACGATGAGCTTCAACATGACTTGTACCGTTCCTGTGCCTGCTGAAGATGAACCCGGAAATAATCCTGTACCTGACAAAGATGCTGGAGACGATCTTATACTGTAGGAACAGAAGAAGGAGAAGCAGGAACAAAGTCAAAACATGGATGGTATCCTATGAGAGCAAAGAAAGGTGTCTGGCCTATAGATGCGTGAACGGAGTTGTTGTAGGCAAACTTTGCCATTGGAAGAAGGTCTAACCAGTTGTCTTGTTGGTAACTAATGAAGCAGCAAAGATATTGCTCCAAGGTTTGAATCGTGCATTCAGACTGCCCATCAGTTTGTGGATGATATCGGAAGAAAGAGCCGCTTTGACTTGTAGACTTCAGAGAAGCTCTCGCCAAAATTTGGACATGAATTGTGGGCCTCAATCAGAAACAATGCTCTTAGGAAGACCATGATGTCGGAACACTTTGCGGATCACCAATTCAGTAGTTGTTTGGCCTATATCTGTCTTGTACATGGTAGGAAATGAGCATGTTTGGTGAAACGGTCAACCACCACAAGAACTGCATCAAATCCATGAAAAGAAGGAAGATTTATGAGGAAATCCATAGAAATGGATCTCCAAGGAGCAGAAGGAACAGGAAGAAGACGAAAAAGACCAGAGGGCGCATGACGAGGCATCTTCAACCTGTTGTAAGTGTCAACTCCGTACAAACCTTTTCACAGAACCTCGCAACCCAGGCCACCAATAGTTACGAGTCACCAACTCAACTGTCTTGGCCACACCAAAATGTCTGTAGTTGGGGTATCATGATAATCCTGTACCACATGAGTCCTGTAAACACCAACAGGAACGTATTCCGTCATGTATGGTGAACAACTTGTAGTCTGAACGGGAACTGGAAAAAGAGAGATGTGTGAGAAACACTCTTTGCCAAGTCTCTGTAGCCAACTGCAAATGGATGTCCTATAGAAGTGTTGAATTTGTTGGAGCCTGATGAATCTGTAGTGTCGTAAGTTGAAATCGATCAGGACCAACAACACTTGCCTTTGACAGTCATAGGCAGGATCGCCCGGGGTTGGTGCAAGGTAAGAGCACCTAGACAATGCGTCCACTTTGCCATTTTGAAAACCAGGCCTGTAGACGATGACAAATCAAAACATGATAGGAATTCCGTCCACTTAGCCTGTCGCCAACTGAGAACTCGAGCCGTTTGAAAAAACTCCAAGTTCTTGTGATCTGTAAGAACTTGTACAGGATTCGAAACACCTTCTAGAAAGTGCCGCCACTCCTCGAATAAATCCACAATGGCCTTGAGTTCCTTGTCATGAATCTTGTAATTGATCTCCATCGAAAGGAACTTACGAGAGTGAAAGGCTACAAGATGGAGTAACTTGTCTTTTTCAATTTGTGATAAGATAGAACCTACCACAAAATTCGAGGCATTTGCTTTAACGAAGAAGGGACGAGAAGGATCATGATGTGCTAAAATCGGAACTGTTGTGAAGGCGTTCTTGAGTGCTGTGAATGCATGTTTCGCCTTGTCGGACCAAGAGAAATCTCATGTGCGCTTGGTGAGTTCCGTGAGTGGAAGTATGCGCTTCGAGAAGTCCTGTATGAATCGCTTGTAGAAGTTTGTAAAGCCAAGAAAACATTGTACGTTTCATACAAACTTGGGCCTCTCCCCACTCCACGATAGTCTTCACTTTGTGCATGTCCATGGAAACGCCAGCAAGAGAGAGACGATGTAGCCCAAGAACTCCACAGTATCCCTGTCGAAAAAACATTTTTTCCACTTTGCATACAGACCATGCTCAGGAAACCTTTGTAGAACTAGTCGTACATGCTTGTCATGTGCCGCCTAGTCCTTGGAGAAAATTAAAATGTCATCGAGGTAGATCACCATAAATTGGTCCAAGAAGTCACGAAAGATGTCGTTTACCATGTGTTGGAACACGACTGGGGCATTAGTAAGTCCGAAAGGCATCACCGTGTACTCGAAATGTCCATACCTTGTACGAAAGGCAGTCTTCACTCATCGCCTGGACGAATCCGTACAAGATTGTAAGCCCCTCGTAAGTCGATCTTTGTGAACACCTTTGCTCCTCGTAGCCGATTGAAAGTTTGGGATCAATAGCAATGGGTACCGATTCCGAATGGTGACTTAATTCAAACCCCTGTAGTCCACAACCAAGCGCAAATCCCATCTTTCTTCTTGACAAAGAAGATAGGTGCTCCTGTAAGACTTTAAATGACGAATAAAGTCGGATGCCAAGTTGTGCTTGATGTACTGAAGAACCTTCAATTCTGTAGGTGACAGTGCATAAATCGGTCCGAACGGTGGAGTCTTCCCTTCCGCAAGATCGATAGGACAGTCGTAGGACCTGTGAATAGAAAGAACTGCAACCTTGTGCTTGTCAAAAACGTTATGAAAGGAGTGATACTTGGATGGCAGGGAAGAAATAAGAGAAGGAAAGGAGAAGGAGAAGGAAAAGGAGTTGAAAAACATGAGAGTCAAATACAGGAAGGTAAAAGAGGACATAGGAGTTACTTGAAAAGCAAAAGATGAAAAGGAGCAGGATCAATGGCAAGTTCATGCATAGTAGTGGTACGAATTTGGAGAGGAGAAGGAGGGAGCTGTGAATGAAAAAGAGAAAGGATCCTGGGGGATGGAATAGAAGAAGAGTAATGAAAAGAGGCAGGATTGGGAAAAACTTGTGTTATAGTTTTTACTATGACTCCCCTTTACTTTGGACGTTGACTGTTGTTACCTATTGTACTATGTTAATAAGCTCTAGATATAGTAGGAAACAGGCCCGCTTAGTGCACTTGAGTATCTAGTGATGGTCCGGCCGGTGTCATTAGGTATTTGCAGGAAACTCTAAGCGAAGCTAGAACTTACCTTCTAGAAAACTCTTACCTTGGTTTTTTGTGTCCCGATTGGGTTAATAGTTAGTTCTGGTGAGTTCGGCATATTGGATATGTTTAGAAATACCCCTAGGTTTGACAGGTTAGGGTTTAGGGGTCGATGGATAACTCACCAAGTATGTTCCCTCTGGGAATGAGATTTCAGTGCTAGCCCACTTATGTAAACAGGAAAACAGGGGGGGGGGGGGGGGGGGCTCTATCACATAAATAAGGTAGTATATAGGAGTGAGGGTTCATGGGTTCATGACTGAGCTCGTTACTCTTCTCTTGGTGCAAGCTTCTAGCTTGTGCCGTCAAGGCACAACCCTTGTTGTGCCACCCTAAACTTCCAGATGCCAGGGGTACGTCCCACCTTCGGGGTAGCTTACCCTTAATGTTGGCGAATCCATGCATGGGAGGTCTTGTCGGAATGCACGTTTCAAAAGGCAGAGGTTGAGGCTTGTCTCCAGCCTCCTCCTCCATGTCAAGCTAGGTGTAGCACTCACGGCTAAGCAAGGCACATCCGTGTCCTTGTCCAACTGTGGGCGTGGGAGGTTCACGTTACCTGGTTCCTGAGGGTTCATTGAGGGTTCTAGAGTTGGCATTTAGGAGCCACATTTGTGGTACTTGGTGCAACTCTTGAATCTAAGGGCTATGGCATGATAGCCCACATCATGAAAGGCAGTGTGGAGATGTGACACTGGGCTAGATGTCACGTGATACAAATCCCAAGGCATGCCCTTTGGGGTTGTGTCATGAGTTTGTCGCCAAGGGGTTGGATACTCTAGCCAATAGGCATGCTTGTGCTTGCACTAGGGTGTTAAGCTTGGGCATCTGCTAAGGGAGGTTAGGTCTGTAACTAGGTGTGCTTTGGCACACTTGGCTAGGGGAGTGTTCTCCTTGGAATTCGGGGTTGAACAACTAAGCTCATTAGCAGAAGCCATTTCGTAAGGCACTCGCAAGGTCATGTACTTAGGGTTATTCAAACCTAGCCTTAGGGAGTTTGCTTAGTAAAACACTCGTGTTCGCTTACGGCACACACTCGTGTCCTTATTAAGTACTAGCCTAGGTCTAGGGTATGACTTGGCCACTCAAACCCTTAGGGGTTAGTCGTGGTTCAGGGTACCCCTTGTTGCCCTAAAGGGTTGTACTCCCGGATGAAGGTGATTCTTCAAGGGGTAAGTGACGATGCCTTGACTCTGTCATGAGGGTATGTGTGAGACACATCTCCTTTGTGGGGTTAGGGCATGAGCATGTCTAGGTCTACTGGGACAGGATCCTAAAGTATACTCGGGTTACCCTCTAGGGTTAAGGGATGGTCATTCTAGGGGACTTAGGGTAGGACTCTAAGTCTTCTGCCTAATTGGGCCTCTAGGGTTCAGGGGATGGTCATTTTAGGGACTTAGGGTAGGACTCTAAGTTTTTGTCTAATTGGGCCCCAGAGTCAGACTCTTAGGGTTATCTTGGAAGACTTAGCGTTGCTCACACAGGGTGATGACGCCGAATGGCCACTTGTAGCCACATGTTGCCACGTGTTGGCCCTTTGGGTTAAAACTCTGACAATTGGTATCGAAGCCTATTTCTCTAAGGTCAGTAGGACTACCTAAAGTTAAGGTGTTTCAGGGTTTAGTTAGTTTTAAGTTCTTGAAGTACTTTATCACTTTCGGCTAACGTCTGAATTCTGCGTGGGGAGTTGGTCTGAGATCTATAACTCTTCAGAGTACACCTACTTCATAAGTGGGTGTGGGTTATGGACACCAATGTTGAAAGTAGCACTTGGAAGGCAACTTTCAAGTTGTATGCCAGGTTACTTTGCCTTATGGATGTTCATGTTACTTTATCATATACTTCCACAAGACGTGGCGTGCTAGTTTGTTCTGGCTTACAAACTAATTCTTGTGAAGTGGATCATGTGATATGCTAAATTTACATATTATTGAAAAAATTTTTTTTCTTTAAGGTGTATGAAGTTGGGATAACACATGATTGAGAACGTGACAACGTCCTTTGAGTTTTGACCTATGTCAAGATTCAATATCAGGTTCGGCAATAGTGTCAAATGGGGAAAGACTTATGTTCAGAAGTGCGTCTTTGACTTCAGGAGAAGGGGCATATTTAAACATAAAAGTGAACACTACATTTTGATAGAAGTTGTAAAATAAGCTCTCATTATAGTGCGTGTTTTCCAGAGTGTAACTCCAGAAGCAGACTATGGTGATGAACTTATAATACAATAGAAAGTCAAATATTAACATATGATAAATATGTTAAGCAATGGGTTTGAAGATCCAATGTAGTCAAAGTATTGTTTGATGTTCGTAATATTTTGATGACGCTAGCTACAAGTAACATTAGGTGAAATAGTTTACCAAGTTCAAGTCACTGATTTGAACAAAGTACAACTTGAAACCTTAGTTAGTTGTAAGCGCGCACTTTGTATTCAAGTTAGCTAGCTTGACTAACTTGATTATGAAGTTGTGTCTCATATGGGATCAATGAGAGAGATTTGGGATAACAGTTTAAGGATTCCGCTTTCTTATCAGTACAGTTTCAGGGTATATGGCGTGATCTATCAAAAAGAGTAATGTTGGAAACATATGTTTACATTTTCAGTTTTTTGAGTAATAAAGGACTTGCATAGTGAAGGCGTTCAGCGCACACTTGTGCATTTTCATTGTTAACTCTTTAATCTTGAAATCTGTAATGTGGTTTTGTAATGTGAGGATAAGCTCTTGAAAAAGGGTGATTCCTTGCTTAAGAAGAGCAAATGAATCAGGAGCTAGCTGGGTATACATTTTGGAGGTTTAAGTGCATGTACCTCCTCAGAGAGTCGGTATGATGAGAATTAGAAGTTGATATTGAAATCAATATCAATTTCATCATGGTCGCAAATGTGGGCACTTAAAGAATGTATCTTCAGTCCTTCGGAATATCGAAAAATAGAACCATTTTGAAGGAATGTTTAAAGTTTATTCATGGGGCTAAATACAAGTGTACATAAAAACATCCCAACGGATTTTCTATAAACCTACTCTTATTCCCATCCCTCTAAACCCAAGCATTGCTGAGTGTTCGAAGAAGAAAGTAATCGATTCAGACCTTCAGAACCATTTTGACTCAAGGTTTGATTGTATTCATTGGGTTAATCGTTAGTTCTATCTCAAGGTTTGATGGTGTTCCTTGAGTTTGGTTCAATATCCTTAAAAGTACGATATCGAGCTTTGTGATTAACTCAAGAAGTGGTGTCCCTTCTTGATGATCATAGTTCATGGGGAGGAATGTAGGCTGCAACTACCTACATGCCAAATTTGTGGAAAGGAAGGACATGTAGCCCGGAACTGCAGACATTTCTTGAACCAGAATGTGTTGGTATAGAGAGAGAAGGAGAATGGATGAACGTCCACCTCCTAAAAGTTTTCCACTTAACAGGAATCGTGGGAATGATAGGAATGATAATGTATTCCTTATGAGAACAGGAACAATATATATGGCAGAAGGAATGAATTCCTTATCAGAATAGGAACAATGGATATTATGAGAGAAGGAATGATGTTCCTTAGAAAACAAGAGGATAGGTATTATGGAGAAAAAAATGTCCATACAATGGACGACAGAAGGATAGATCCTTTACAGAAAGAAATGATAAACAATATAGAGGAGAAGCAAGACCTTATCAAGGTCAAAGAGGCAAAATGAGAAATATAATCAGGTCAATGATAGACAAGGACCACAGGGTAGGAATTTTCCTTCCCAGGTTTGTTATACATGTGGTGAAATAGGACATATCTCTAGGGAATGTCCTAGGCGGAATGTACAACCTCCTACTTCCACCAGAATGACTAATGTGCAGCCTACAACAGCTTATTCAAATAGAGGAGGAAAAGGATGAGTATCCACCCGTTGCAAGGGCAGTTATAGCTCTTCAAGAGAAGAGAAGGAATCTCTTATATGGAGAAGGAAGGTAGTTACTATTCCTAACAAGAAGGAGAGCTTGTTAAGAAAATGTAAACAAGCAGGAGCAAATCCTGACCAGAAAGGTCAGACTGATAATGAATCAGAAGGTATAGACAAAGGTGATATAGATAAAGGTGAACAAAGTTTTTCATTATTACCATTACATGATAAAACAATGGATTCTATGTATCACCAAGCTATAAATCAGGAAATAAAGTTACGCTTGGACAGTTGATAGGTAGCTCCTTATATAAGAAACCAAATATTAAATGCATTAAGCTTAGTTCAGCAAACACCACCTTTGAAGGATATACAGTCTGTAAAATGGATAAGGAAGTACTGTATGAAGGTGATTATGATGACAAGTTCCTTGCATCACAGTATATGTGGGAAGAAATAAGTTAAAACGAGTGTTAATAGATGGAGGTTCAGGTGTGAATTTTATTGAAGAAGGTGAATGTAAAAGGATGGGTTTAGGACCGATCCAGCCTGCTCCATTTAACCTTAAAATGGCTGATCAACGAAGTGTAAGGCCATTAGGTATATAAGAGTAGTTACTATATCTGTTAAAGGACTTAAATTTAAAATATCCTTAATAGTCCTACGAATGGAAGGACAGGATGCAACCTATACTATGTTATTGGGCCGACCTTGGCTTAAGATTGCTTGCGTTGTGCAAGATTGGGGCTCAGGAAAAATGACAATAGGACAAGGTGACATGAAGGTGGATATCTATACTCATGCTAAGGATATTTAGCAAAAAGGGATAGACCGATTGCATTAGAAGGATATGATTGGATGCAGGGCTTGGATGATCAGGAGAAGAGGAAATTTTGAAGACATACCCTGATCTAAAAGCCTTGCAGAGATCGATTTATATGCAATCGTGAAAGAGAAAAAGAAAGCCTCTCAAAAGGAACAGGAAGAGGATCAGTTGGGGTTGCAGGAAAAATTTTATAAGTCTGTTTCTTATGAAATGAACTTACAGGAACAACCTGCGGATTATACTTACATATATACTAATGACCCTCTAGAGCAAGTCAACATAGGAACAGAGAAGGAACCTAAGATGTTGACTATAGCTCAAGACTAGATCCTGATTTTAAGGATAAAGGATTGGCATTGTTAGCCAAGTATAAGGATGTATTTGCATGGTCCTATAAGGATCTAAAAGGAATACCCCCAGAACTCTGTATGCACACTATTCAACTTTTGCCGGATGCCAACCAGCTAAACAAAATGCATATAGGATGAATCCTAATTATGCAAAGTTAGTTAAGGAGAAATTGATAAGCTGTTATAGGTTGGTTTTATATATCCTATACAAGGAGCACAATGGTTATCACCACTTGTAATTGTTCCTAAGAAAAAAAAGTTAAGAGTATGTGTAAACTATAAAAATTAAATGATGTTACAGCTAAGGATACCTTTCCGATACCTTTTACAGAGGAAATGCTGGATAATGTTGCGGACACGAAATGTATTCCTTCATGGATGGCTTTTCGGGGTATAACCAAGTGATGGTAGCTCCTGAAGATAACATAAAACAGCTTTTATAAGTCCGTGGGGTGCATATGCTTATAGAGTTATGCCTTTTGGCTTATGCAATGCACCCTTTACTTTCAAAGGATTATAACAGATACCTTTCGGGAATACCTTTTAGACTTTATGAAAGTCTTTATGGACGATTTTAGTGTTTATAGTTCAAAGGAAGAACATTTGCATTGTCTGGAAAAGTGTTTCCAGAAATGTAGGCAAAATTTAGTTGCTTTGAATCCTGAAAAATGTAACTTCTTTGTTAAATCAGGAGTCCTTTTAGGACATGTTGTTTGTAAGGAAGGTATATTGGTGGACCAGGATAAGGTTAAGGTTATCCTAGTTTACAACCACCACAGATATAAAGGAGTTACGTAGGTTTTTAGGAAAAATAGGTTACCATAGGCGGTTTATAAAGCATTATGCTGAGATTGCAAAACCTTTAACAGATTTGCTAAAGGCAGATGTACCATATGACTCACAGTGTCAAGAGGCCTTTGACCAACTTCGGAAGGCTCTTACTAAAGCACCAATATTGGTTAGTCCTAAATGGGATCGAGAATTCCATGTACAAGTGGATGCCTCTGATATGGCTATAGGAGCCATCCTTACACAGATGCAAAGGATGGAAAGGAATGTCCTATCTATTATGCTAGCCGTAGGCTAACACCTGCGGAAGTAAATTACACCATTACAGAAAAGGAAGCTTTAGGGATGGTATATGCTATCCATAAATTTAGACACTACTTTTGGCTAATAAAGTGAAGATTTTTGTAGATCATAAAGCTTTATTATATTTACTTAACAAACCTGTACTTACAGGAAGGTTAGCCAGGTTTTTTACTTCTGCAGGAATATAATTTTGAGATAATTCATAAACCAGGAAGGCAGCATGAACATGCTGACCATTTAAGTGCATTAAAACAGGGAAGTTCCTATACGTGCTATGGATGATTTTCCTGACGCGAATTTATTTCGTGTCGACGTTCCATTAAGGTGGTTAGATCATATAAAACAGTATCTAGCCACTGGAACAGTACCACCTATATATAGGACAGCAGATGAAAGGAAGTTGTTTGTCGTGAGGACACACACTTTTCTCTCGTGGGAGGGAAAGTTGTACAAATTGGGGTCCGATGGGGTGTTACGAAGATGTGTAGACCCTTTAGAGGTCCCGGAGGTTTTAAAAAGGCTCATTAGGCCTTGCAGAGGCCATTTTGCAGAGGAAATAACAGGAAGGAAAATCCTTCAGGCAGAATTATGGTGGCCTACTTTATGGAGGGAGGTAGGTAGTTATTGTAAGGCACGAACCATAGCATGCCAAAACGATGGGAGTCGTCCGAGTCTTGATAAAGTTAAAGGAAATCGAACAGTTGAATGTGCCATGAGTGTAAAAGAGAGGTGTGGTAGCATGGGTAACTGCGTTAGAAGCAATCAACGACCATCGACCACCTCTATAAGAACTGCACACTTCAACTTCACCATCAAAACACATGCTGAGTTGCAAAAGTGTCATCCATGAAGCATGCATTTAGTGTCTAACAGGGTAAACTCCTTGAACTCTTGATCATTGAGGCGGATGTGTATAGGAAACTTGAGTGATGGATGGTATAAGCAGCACCAATGGAGCCTGCACCTACATCCAACTTCACAGCTCTTAAACAAAGTGAACATTGAACTTCAGCTTCAACTTCACGTGTCTTGAGCTTCCTGGCTTTTCTGCCACCTTGTGTCCTGCTTCACCACAATACAAGCATAGGTTCTCACTGCGGCGACGTTGCTTCTCAGCAACGGAAAGTGAGCCACGCTTGTATTTCTCAACCTCCATAGGAACGACTCCAGAAGGTGTCGCATGAACATGTACTACAACTGTAGGATTGGCTTGTAAGAACTGTTGACGGGATTTTTCTTAACGACACTCAAACAAACGATTGTTACAACGAATGGCATGTTGCATGATCTCCACTAATGTTTGGGCATCCGATAATGTAAGGAGAAGGTCCTTCATGTCATCCCTCAGCCCAAAACGGAAATGTTAGATCAATGCAGTCTCATCCCATGGAATGTTCGATCAATGTAGTCTCATCCCATGGAATGTTCGTGCAAAGTTGTTGAAATTCGGATGCATAGACAGAAACTGGTCGAGATCCTTGTGTGAGCTTGCGTAACTTTGTGCCGTCAGAACGGTACTTATTGGGATCTCCAAAGCAGGCTTCAAAGGCAGCAAAGTCTTCCAGTAATGGGTCGTCATGCTCCAGCAAAGAGGCACCCAAGCCCGTGAAGATCCAACTAGTAGGGATGCCAAAAGGCCAACCTTTTGTGCATCAGTCGAGTAGTGGCGTGGTTGCATGCGGATTAAAAGCCTGATCTGATTTAAAAACCTTAAAAATCAGCAAGATTGCCACTGAACTTTTCTAGCATGCTGATCTTTGGCTCTAAAGAAGAGTTCGATGAAGAGAAAGCCACGGATGCTTGAGAGAGAGCCTATGCAGCAGCCTTGGAGGATGCATCAGCAGCTGCATGCACCGCATTGGTGGAACCTTGCAAATTTGTGACCACTTGGTGCAAAGTGGCCAGCTCATGAAGTAACATTTGGTGCTTGTGTTGAAATTGCTCAAAATCTGTCATGATTCATGATAGAAAGGAAAACAAGGCATGAAAGTTAAGGAAAAAAAGGTAACTGAAAATCGAGGAGCTATGAAAGAAATTACTATCAAACTGTCAAGTTACGATCTAAGAACAAGAAGCTTGACTAGGAACAAGACAAGGATTAGGAGCAGGACAGGAACTAGGAACAAGACAAGGATTAGGGCAGGATAGGAACTAGGAACAAGACAAGGATTAGGAGCAGGACAGAACTAGGAAAAGACAAGGAGCGAACAAGAAGCAAGGGCAAGACAAGAAGACAAGACAAGACAAGATTGATCGTAGAAAGACTGGTGTTGATAGTAACTGATTGTAAACATTAGGTCGGAGCTTTATGCTCACAACTCCAAGAGCTAATTTAGTCATGAGCCTAATTTAGTCATGAGCTAAAAATGGTGACCCTCTTGTAGGTATATCCTGTAGCATATCCTGTAGGCATATCCTGTAGGTATATCCTGTAGACATATCCTATAGGTATATCATATAGGCATATCCTGTATCATGTATCTAGAATCCTGCATCCTGTATCGGGTCGTGACAGATGTTCCATATGCTCCCTTAAAATTTTGTTATAGATGAGAATATCATCTAAGAAAACTTTAACAAAACGATTGATATACTCAACAAATAGAATTCATTAAATATATGAATGTCGCAAGGGCATTCATCATGTTAAATGGCATAACAAGAAACTCAAAATGACCATGCTAGGTTCTGAATACTGTTTTAGAAATGTCTTGCTCTGTCACAACAATCTGATGGTACTCGCTCTGTAAGTCAATTTTGGTAAACCACCTTGCTCTTGCAAGCCGATTAAATAGATCATGAGCCCTTAACATAGAGAACTTATTCTTCACAATCACCTTATTCAAGGCACAGTAATTGATACACATCATTCTTCTTCCGCACAAGGAGCACTGAAGCTCCATAAGGTGACTTGTTAGGCTGAATAAATTCTTGTGTCAATAACTCCTTCACTTGCTTCTTCACCTCTAGCTCTTTTAGAAACCCTAGACTTCTTGAAATCGGCTTAGCACCATGCTCAAGCTCAATCTCATGATCCACTTCACAAAATAGTGGCACTCCTACAGGTAAAAACATCTTTGAACTCACCCAACACCTCATGAATAAGAGTTGAGTGGACGTCCACCTCGGTTAAATCATTGACCATTGACCATTGGCTGTTGAATAGCAACCCCATGGTTAACCCGTCCTTCACATTGGTAGTATTAACTTCCTTGAAGTGGACATAGTAAAATTCATCACCTGATGACCTCGAAATGTGCATTGAATTCTTCAAAGTAGCAGCCGATAAAAAATTAGAAGCAAGCACATAACCAACTCTTTTAAGGATGTGGCTCTTTCCACTCAGAATCACCTCTACTTCCTTTTTAGTCCAATTAGGCCGTGGATTGTACTTCTATCTTCAAGTCATCTCAAGGATGAGATCATAACCTTCCCCCATGTATGGATCAATCCTCTTACTTGGCAAGTTCAATTTCTTCACCAGCACCGAAAAGATGAACTCATTATTATTACCAGGATCAAATAGAACTAACATCAGAACTTTGTTGATCATTTTTTCAAAGCAAATCAAATTGTCAGGATTAGCCTCAGAGACAACTGCAGTAGTGTTTTCAAACACACAACTTAGCTCTCTAGCTACCATAGACAACACCTTGGAGTTTGGAGTTTTCTAATTATTTGAAGTCTCTTCCTCTCACCCCATCTCCTTCACATGCTTCTCATTTTTGGCTTTTCTAGCCTTGAAGATAGGACAATCTTTGATTTAATGATTTGGTTTATTACACTGAAAGCATCCACGATTGCTAAAACTCCGACCAGCTCCCTTGCAACCTTTGTCCTTTTGGTACTTCTTACTACTTCTATGATGCTTGGAACTCTTAACATCATTATCATACCTCTTCTGGAACTTGGTTTGAGACACCTCAGTCTTAGAGTCTTCCCAAACCTTTCGCTTTTTAGCTGCCAATGCACTCCTTTCTATTCGCATAGCAGCCACACGTGCCTCATCAAGAGTCTTAAACTCTTTCTTCCAACTCTCCAATGCATTCACCAAATGAGCACTCCTAAGTTCATCAATGAAGTAGTCACATTGGAAAGTGAATGACATCTTCAGGTCACAAGCAATCAGTGCTCTCATCTTGTTAATGTAATATTCAAGTGAGAGATTCCCTTGTTTGAAATCTCTAAGCTTGAAACAAATATCATGTGCATCGTATGTAGGTGCATACTCCTTTTTGAAAGCATTCATGAAGTGAGTCTTGGTAGTTAAAGACTCCTTCACATGATTCCACCAAAAGCATTGATAAAATCACAATTAACAAAACTGCAAAAGAATGTATGTTTTTTAAAACTTAAAGCAATTTACACCACCTCTTTCTAATAAAAAAGGCTTATTACCCCCGGGGAGACAGACCGCCCCGATCATCACATGCTGCATCGACACACCCCCGAAACCCCCCGCCGGACCATTCCGCCTTAATAGGCGCACAGCCCGCCGCAACCGCACCACGCGCGTTGTGCCCCCGTGCACCAGGGGGGAACAGCCGTATGCGCGTTGGGGACGTGCCGGCACGGTCGGGGAGGGTGGTTGGTGTCGAGGGCGGCGGGGCAGCTTGTTGGAGATCTATGATGCCCCGCCGGTGCTGTTGGTTTTGGTTGCCACTGCCACAATCATTGGTTGAAGGTCCTACCCCATATCCTAAACATGCCCCCATCGTGGTGCTTGCTGCCCGCCAGTCGATCATCCATTAACGTTGCCCGAAGTCGGTTTCGATCGAAGAACGGCCCCAGGGGGGCATCAATTTACAATTCTCATCACTTTAATGAGTAGTCCTCAACAGTTTGTCCACTTTGCTCAACTACGAGATGTGTTAATCACATGATAATGATCATTACTCCTAGAGTGTCATGTTTCATCTGGGCTTGCTCCTAACTCCTCCTACACTTTAGGAGCTCCTTAATTTATCCTAACTCATCTCTTAAAACATAGAGACTATCTCCAATCCTCTCAAACTCCTTTTGGTACTTAGCATTGTAGTCCACTTGCATACGAAAGAGGATTTACAATTCTTTCGAGAGAGCTGCCTAATCCCATACATGCCATCCTCATCAACTCCACGAATCTCCTATCAATACTTTAAATTAGGCACACAATCCAACATGATCTCCATTGCAACATAATAAAGCAAGGTTATTTTATATCAAACTGTTACACTCATGACACCATGCCTAAATGATGCCTAACTCACCACCTAACTTTAGAACACATTAGCTCACCCCTAGCTACAACAAGCTGAACTCCACTCTCAAAAGCTGTTGCTCTCCAAAATTAAGACCTCCTAAAATGTGATTAAATTAAGTATGAGATCATTCACTATCAATTTTTGACCAATACCATGGACCAACGTCCGGCTGTAACATGTTAAAAATGAAATTAATAAGTATTAATTTTAAACATTTAGATAAGTGTAGACAATAAAGTTAAAAATGTACTAAATACAGACTTCATCGTGTGATGATGCGGCAATCTTGTTTGACATGGAAGGAGTGTAGCAGAATGTCCTTAGATATAATACATATTAATTTTAAATATTAATGTATAGATTAAAATAAATTACATATTAAATAAGTACAATCCAAATATAATTAATTTAAGCTTAAGTCTTAAAGGACCATTATGTTATACATAATTAATTAAAACTTGATTAATTTGTAAATAATTTTTCTTATGTTTATAGTTTCTTATCATCGTATTTGCAACTTATACACACAAATATGTATACACCGTAACTCGTATCTAATTGGCTTATATCGAGAATATCAATTTAATTTCTTTTTATTAATTATTTGGTGGATGACAATATTCAGTATTTTCGTATTATCTTGAAAATTTAAGAATTGATAATAAATAAATTGCATGATTTAATAATGTAGATAATTAATAGCATATCACATGGATGTCCTATTAACACTTGTATACAGCCCCCTTTCCTTAATTATACATAATTAAGTTATTTATTCTAATATATAAAATTATTAGAATAAATAACTTAATGAAGTATAATTCTAATAATTTTATATGTTTGGTTAATTTCATTTATATACATGATTTGGTATATATAAATTTTCTTAAATATTTTTTTTTTTCTTTGAGAAACAATGAGGTCGTATACACTTAAGCTTTTTTTTATGGATGTTTCTTTAAATATATACACACCTGTTCATGCATGTCCATGTATTATACAGCTGTATGTAAATTCCACTATATTGTTTATGCATATTTATGTTTCATATAATGACTTGATGATGAGCAACCACATTCGAGGCAATTAAAACAACCATCATTTATATACTTTCATATTGTGTATGTGTGTGTCTGTATGTAGGTGTACATCACACACACACATTGAGACGTAATGGACTGGAGCTGTCTTCCTCTATTCTTTATACGGATGAGCAAGCTGACCATGAAAGCAATTTCGAGCTAGCGAGATTCGAACTCCTCCAAGGTCCAAACACAAAAGCGCCAATTTTAAATTTAAATTTGAATTTGAAATTAGGGCTTGTGTATAAAATAAGAAATGTCCTGTGGATGACCCACACGGTGACAAGTTGTCACCACCGCCCCACATGAATCATATTCAGCACATATACCAAAGATGGCGTGACACTCAATCCACCATGTAAACATTTGCTGTGGGCCACCATAATCTCATTTTAAAACATTCCCGGAACATCTCTAACCAATTGGAAAGTTGTATTTTGAATTATGTCTTATATATATAAGATTAAATTGTTTGTTTCACTTCTGTTAAAATCTATATACTTGTGATACCATCAATTGGAAATTAGGGTAAGGAAAGTCCTAAAGAATGTGGGATACAAATATATATAAACTTTCATTATCATGGAGTAACATGACGTCGAGACTGCATAGCTGAATATTCGGAAAAACATTATTTTAACTCTTCAATGCCCTATTTTTTAGTGTCTAATTATTTTACAACTACATTTCGCACACGATGTTCTCTCAAAGCAAGCTTTCTTCCAAACAGCAGTAAAAAGGCAAACTCTTGTCAGTATTTTTCGAATAGATTCCTGACAGTAACCTAAAATCTAGTTAAATATTTCTAGGTAAACCCATGTCAATATTATGAGAATGATTACATTGGTTGCTGGATTTGCACCCACATTTTCAGTCATTGTCCTGTTTGGTTGGGCTCATTCATCATTTCTGGTCCCTTTTTCACCGTGTACATGGTACAAAGAAGCCCTAAAACAAGGGAGATTATATGAGATTCCACCTACATTCTAGGCCAGCCAACATGCAAAAACAAAAACACACTCAAGGCGGTGTCTAGAGACGTTTCAAACTGGATCTCCATCGAGCCTGTACGGCGGCACGGGCACGGACGAAAAGCCTGGAAAAAAAGAAAAGATTTTGTATTGTGTAATAAGCACGCCTTTACTTTGCAAAGGACAACCAGGTACCGACACATTCCAGTGGTGAGCTAGCTATATTAGAACATAGTATAGTATATGCATTAAATAAATATCACAACCATCCATGATATTTACATGGTTTAGCTGCCCTAGTCCAATCTAGGGAGAACACCTCACCACGGAAACCAGCCTGGCAGTAACAAAAGGCCACCCCATCGCACGTCACCGGACAGTGTACCGTCGAGGCGCCATATTGGCCGCCGCAACGCACTTGTCCGTAGCGGTGGGGCCCACTCCTTTCCCGGCTCGTCGGTCGGTCGCCAAAAATATTATTTATTATACAGACTTCAACGGCTCGGATCTGATCCCTGAATATTCTTTCGAATATCCTATCGTCTGTGTATATAAAGTATTTCCCCTGCTCATTCAATCTCCATTGTTTAATCCGCAGATATCACTTGTATATGAATCCCTCCATCATACTGTCAACAAATGCTGCTTCCCATCACGCCGCGTCGGGGAGTCACAGCCAGATCCAGGTCACTGTTCAAGTGTAAACGAAGAAGGAGTCCAAGCCATAGTGTGGTGCCTTTCGACAACCTTTCCTCACCACACAGGCTGGCAACACTGTTGGGAGCCCATATATAATTCCCCTATCTCTCTCAAGTTTCCCCATCTCTTGGGATTGTCATACTCTCTCTCCCTCTCTCTCTTCCACCCCCTTCTCTGTAAATCCAAAACTTGTACAGGATCTTTGCTTCATATCCAAACCACGGAATAGAGAATACCACCCTTCTAAGGCATTCCCCACTCAGATCCGTCTCTTTCTTCTTTCTTCCACCATGGCATTTCTGGGAGCACTGGAGAGCAGAATTAGGAGGAGGGCACACTCCACATTGATCAACAAGAACGTGAGATTCATGTTCCGGCTGTGGGCGTCCATCCTCTTCCTAACACTAGCAACCTGCGGCATGTTCAAGTCTATGCACCCACTCCTTACATTCTCCGCCAGGAGATGCTCCCCCACCTCAGGGATCCACATTTGCACTTCTCAACACGCAGTCATTTCTCTTCGTACTCATAAATTCAATCATCTTCGCCGTCCTCGCTCCTTCCGGTCTCTTCTGTAGTTGCTCGGAACCGGAACAACAAGAATCGGTCCTTGAATCCCCTCTCCCGGATCCCCAAGAATCCCCTCTAGAATCCCCTCCTGAAGAGTTAAAGATAGAAGCGTCTAGCAGCTCATCATCTTGTGAATCGCCAGTAGAAGAAGTTCATGCCAGTAGTCCAGCAGAAGTACAGAGTGCAGATAGAGGTAGAAAGAGTCCGCAGAGATCGAGAACGAAGAAAGTGAGGTCGAAGATGCACAAGCAGGCACCATCTCGAGTGAAGATCATCACAATGGGCATTGTGGAAAATGATGAACATGCAGGGGATCCGAGAGAATCTGAGAGAGATCAGCGGGATTCGCTCAAGGACGACGATTTCAAGCAGTTCATCGACAGCTTCATTGCCCGTGCTCACCAGCAGATGATCCGACAGGAGAGGGAGTTTGCCAGGTCCATCTCAACCGCACGATCTTGAGTTCGATCCTACGGATATACTGGTCGTCTACGGTCCGTTTATACATTTATACATACGTACGCACGCCTCTGTACATTGTAGAGGAATCCATTTTGCATTTGTTCGGCGGTTTCTTGCTAGTTTTTGAATGCAAGGGATTGCAAGAAGAAGAGAGATTAGTGCTAATTATTTAGCATTTTGTTTAGAATAAAAAAAAATAAAAAAAAAATTAGTTAGAAATAAAAAACTTTTGCAGCTTTTTTTGTGTGTACGTACGTATGTGTGTGTGTGCCTTTGTAATATCAAAATTCTAAACGTTCGTTGTAAATAAAGGGTGGAGATTGAAAATGACATAATAATACTAAATAAATACTAATGTATATATATATATATATGTAATAATTAATAATTTTATTCTTATTTAAACATAATTTATGTGTATATATATCTATTGAATTGATTATGTTTTATGTGTGTAGCGGATGTCTAAGAAGAATGTATGTACATCAGTGAATGTTCTTACACAAACTTACATATAAAAAGCACATCAACGGATTGGTTCCCGAGGTTCGAACATTAAACGTCCCGTAAACTCTGTTTAATCTAAATTAATATTAAATTAAAACATTTGTATTGGCTTTTCACTTTGAAACATGTATCTATGTCTACTTCATGTACAGACACTAAAGATTTCATCAAATCTTTTGGAAGCCGCGAATATATACATACATATAATGTTTATGTTAAATATATGTTATTTAATGAATATATATACACATATACATATAGTATATAGTTAGATGGGCAGTCATACATCAGAATGCAAATAGTAATGTGTTTAACGTTTTCAAAGCGTTTAAAAGCATATGCTTTAAATAAAACATGTGATGTGAAACTATCCACCATACCTTAGTTTATATATTTCATTGTCCCCAACAAGGCCATAAAACACACCCTTACATGTTGGTGTGTTTCATAAAGAGTGTATCTCGGTTTTGATCTATGAAGCTGTAGGAAAAATGCACAGTAATTTTAATATACAATTAACTAATTCATTCTTTAATATTACTATAGTATAGTTTTGTATAGTTTACGTTTACCAAAGATACGCTTTGTCTTCGTGTAGATGAATATGTAGACAGACAGACAGGCACGCACTCACGCAAATACACAAACACATGTATACGTGTGTGTATATATTTATATAAAAGTACCTTAATAAAATCCTCAGCTTTTCCTTAAGACCAGACAGGTCCGCCTCTTCCAGGTTGTCGTACACAAGCAGCTCTGGCAGCTTGACTGAGATTAAAATAAAACATTAATTTATATATAATATAAATATAATAACCCCGGATGTACGTACATGTGTACGTACTTAACGTATGTACGAAATAATTACATACATATATTACCAAATAAGCGTAGAAAGTGCTCGGCTCCGTACACTTTAGACGGTGTAGAATCGCTGTGACAAGCATATTCCGTTAACTCTTCATTATACAAAAGCATGCTTGCAAGTGCTTTATTAAAGTACATTTTTAATCCGTTTAAGATTCCCATGTGAGACCTTCAAAAGACAACCGTTAGTTAGCACGTTATAACGTTAAATACGTTAAACGGTTGTTAGTACGGCCTTCACTGTACTGTCTCTCTCTCTCACACGCACACCACGCACGCACGCACTCACGCACACACACTACGTTACTTGTTGAAATGTTCCACTCGTTCTTTTACATTCCTTGTACATTCTCAGAATATCCTCCACATTTGGTGACCTTGGCAGGCTTGTTATACCACCATTCTTCACATGTTCCTCGTGCATTAGCAGCTGCTTTCTTAAGGATCTTGGTAGTTTAATCTTCAAAATCAACATAAACATGGTAAACACACGGCGCACACACACACACACACACGAGAGAGACATTTTATATTCATTTATGTATACATATACATCTTGTATACGCGTATATGTACTTGAAAAACAATCAGTACCTGTATTGGAGTTACTAGAGGCTTCCTTATAGGCAGTTTTACATGAGACTGTAAAGAGAAAACATATTGAGAGAGAGAGAGAGAGCCTGTGGAGCAACAGGGGTCTCTGCAGACTATAAACAACTTATTATATGCTATTTATATAAATATATATAGACGTATACAAATAAATACTTCTAAACATGTAGATAATTTAAAGACTGCATTACATACACATCCAGAGGCTGATATACACGTGCATGTACACACACAACACACAACCTGTGTAGGAACAATTCTAGAACTGCTTTCAGGCACTTGATCTCTAGCCAAAACTGCAGATATGAATAAGTGTAGTTATTGATAATCTAATAAACCGTGGTTTAGTATCTACCTGGAGATATCACCACCTTTTCTGTAAGCTAAAAATTAAACAATATCAGTTAAAACTATATAAAAACAAATATAATATATATATACTAATAAAATCTAGCTATGTGAGAATACACATCACACATCACCACACACACACACACACACACATACACATATAGATATAGAGAGAAAACCTGGACTGGAGAAACTTGAGAGCTGCTTTCAGGGTCGTCCTCAATCAAAACTGCAAATACCACCAAGTTTAAATATACATATATACATGCGGTTCGTGATCTTACTAGGGGTTATCACCTCTCTCTTCGGACTGTAAAGAAACAGTTCTCATTAATCAAATATTGTCTATAAATACACAAATAGATAGTATTTATTTCAATTAATACCTGTATTGAAGCAGGAGATTTCTTCCGAGGTACTTGCTCTTCAACTAAAATTAGAGTTATGTTTGGTTTTGTATAAACAAATCTCTCTCTCTCATCTTCTTACCAGGTTCAAATTTCACAATTGCTCTCTTCAAAGACTGTACACAAATCAATAAACAACTAATTTTAATATTAATATACATTGTCTTATGCAAATACTTACATTTTGGTGATGTTTTACCACCATCTCATCCTCGGGTCTTTCCATATGTAACTCAACTTGCTTCCTTATATTCGTCTCTGTTCTTTTAAGCAGCCGATTCTTATCTAACCATTCATCATGTCTAAACAATAACCAAGTAGTTAATTAATGTCTTTCATCAGCTTACTTTACCTTTTGCTCCAGCCCTGCACAGAAAATAACGTATAATTTTATACACATGTATACATATATGTGTGTGTATTTATATATAACAAACAATTTTAAAATATGAGCTAACCTTGTAATGTATATAGTACCTCCAGCGATTGTTGTGGAACATTAATCTTAATACCTGCAATGTGCAGAAATCATGAGAGAGAGAGAGAGAGAGAGAGAGAGAGAGAGAGAGAGACCTCTGCATCATAGAGGAGGCCTCCATAGATGACAAGCACTTCCTCCTTAATCTTGAAAGAGTTCTCGTTGTCATCCTCCATAGCCAAGGACTAGAGCATAGGATACGTAGTTGAAGGACTTGTTTTGAAATTCAACTTTGTGTACGCCCGTCCTTACACATCACGCCTGCGTTTTAGGTCAACTCCTTACGTACGTCACTCAGTTCCACACAAGGGAGTACCATGATGCATATTTAGCATATACCATGAATAATTGAGCAGTCTAAAAAATATTCTTTAGTATTTCAGCATATGCTTCGAATAAACCCCCTGTCATCTACGGGTTTTCTTTCTTGTTGTTGTCTTCCGCTTTTTGGTTTTTCTCTTCTTTGGAGTTTCCTACATAAGGAGAGTTCATGTGTGTGTATATACTTACGTCTGCATGTATATATATGTATGTGTATACACATTGCACACACAGAAAATGCACATTACATTACCTGTATTGAAGAATTTGAGCGACAAGGGCCTTCCTCATCATTCTCTTCCTTTAAACCCTGTTTATTATAAATTTGTTATATTAACACACATGCACACACGCACGCACACAACATGAAAGTTTAAATTAATACCTGTTTTGTAGGGACTGTAGAGCTCTCCACGAGCATTTGCTGTTCGTTTTCATTACCTTTCTGTGGCCCCTGCTAAATTACATAGCATGAGCATCTCTCTCTCTGTCTCTCTCTCTCACACCACACACACACACGCTCACACACACCTGCATTGGAGACAATGGAGGCACTTGCTCTTCATTCTCGACTTCTTCCTCCGGAGCCTATTTTACTTAACATGAAAATGATACGTAAAACACACACACACACTTACTGTATATACTTGTATTGGACAGAGAGGAGGCACTTGCACTTCATTCTCAACTTCTTTCTGTGGAGCCTGTATTGCTTGAATGAAATGATACGTATAACACACACGCACGCACGCACGCACACACACATGCGTTAGTGGCACCGGGTAGTTCTGCTCATGAACTGGCTCTTCAAGAAAGCCTGCATATATTAATCAAGTTTAGTTAAACATTAACCAAATATGTAATTAATTTATACCAGAGGCTTGCTGAATTTTGTTTTCAATCCCATGCTCAAGACCCTGCTGTAGTTAATGTAAGTATGTCAGACGTACACGCACGCACGCGCGAGCACACACACACACACACACCTGTATTTCGCAAGCTGGAGGCAATCGTTCTCGAAGGAAAGCTGCAAATATCGATTACATTTATTTACAGTTTAAGATGTTATTTATTTCTTACCGGTAACTTCTACTTCGTTTTCCATAGTCAGTTCCTGTTTATATGAAACATTAATATTATCTAGTTTCATAGTATTATTTAATTAAATTAATGTGTTAAGTTACCATATTACTATTCCTTAACACACACACGCACGCACGCACGCACCTGTATTTCAGGGACTGGAGGCATTCGGAAAGCTGCAAAAACCATTAAGTCTATAGTAAAATGCATATATATATATATTACCAACAACTTCCACATTGTTTTTCCTAGTCAGGTCCTGCTTAATTTAAGATGTTAATAAATTTAAATAATACATATTACTTAATTAATAATATACAATAAACATATTACATTGTTTATTTACTGTCATGTGTAACAAGTTCCCAGACACACGTGTATGCGCTCACGCATGAGCAAACACACACACACCATATATGCAATACCTGTACTAGAGGAGCTGAGGCACTCTTTCTGCAAGGAAAGCTGCAAATACCATAACATTAATTATTTTAATCTAATATTAGTTACTTGTATATGTCTTGTTTTAGTTACCAGGGGCTTCTTCCAGATCCATCTCCTTAATCACGACCTGTTTAACTTCCATGTAAATTTAAACAAATTATTGTTATTTGAACACACACACACACACGCACATACACAACACCTGTTTAACTTCCATGTAATTTAAACAAATTGTTGTTATCTGACACACACACACACACACACACACACCTGCGTTTGCTCTCGAAGGAAAGCTGCAAATACCACTTAAACGTTTAGTTATCAGTAATACTTATATTATTTTCTTACCAGGGGCTTCCACATCATTTTCCATAGTCAGGTCCTGCTTGGCATATTAATTTGTATAGTATTACAAATTGATAAATTACATCTAACTACCCCCCACACACACACACACACACACACAACCTGTGCTGGAGGGGCTGGAGGCACTCTTTCAGCAAGGTAAGCTGCAAATACCACTTAAGTTCAAATATATTTTTAAACAATGTAACTATCTCCTTACCAGGCGCTTCTTGCATATCCTTTTCCACGGAGACTACCTGTTTAACTGAGCATGTTAATCTCTCTCTCTCTCTCTCTCTCTCACACACACACACACACACACACACGTACGCACGCACACAGAGTACCTGTATTGCAGGCACTGGAGGTACTTCCTTGATAGCAGCTGTAAAGACAATTAAATCAATAAACTTTAAAACACCTTAGCTTTTTCTTACCAGGGGCTTGCACATCATTCTCCATAGTTATTTCCTGTTAAATCATACAATCTTAATGTTTAAGATTAATAAAGGAAATATATTTATTAAAACTGTAGTTTAAGTTTACCACTATTCGAATTCTTTTACGAAGCCGGGCTTCCATCATCTGGCGCTCTTTTATAAGCCTTTTCCTTATCTCGAGTAGTCTCTGCTTCTCTATATTCTTCTTGGTCTTGGGTAAAATACTCTCAAATCCCAGCCATTCATCAAAACTATATATTAATTAAATTAAAAGATTTAAAAACCTGTTAATTTATCATACCTTTTGTTCCATCCCTGTAAATAAAATCTTTAATAAAATTAATATAAATAATAACAGATGTATAACTTCATTACAGTATACTAACCCTGTAATGTACATAGTATTTCCAGCAGTTGTTTCGAACCCTTGTTCCTATGACCTGCATTCATCACAACAGCATTTTTCTTAATAGTTTGCCGCTAGTTATTAGTTTAACATAGTTTAATAATTATATAGTTTACCATTCGAAAGGAACAATAAAGAAGATATTACATATAAATAAATAAAGAAAATCAAAAGAGTAAGAAAAATGCTGCTGTTTCAAAAGAATATATACAGTTTAATAGTTTACCTTTGCATCATAAAGAAGATAGTTGTAAAGAACGAGCACTTCATCACCTGTTTTGAACGCCGGCTTCTCGCTGTGCTCCTCCATAGCCAGTGATTAGGACTTACAGTACTAGACGCCGTTGTGTACCATAGTCAACTGATGACGAAGTATCAAAATTAATCTCTATTTTTTTTAAATTTAGGAATACATAAACTGATTATGAAATAAAGTAGTTACATGCTTAATAAAATTTATAAAACCGATCAATGCGATAACATAGACAGTTTTTAGATCCCTATACTTTACTATATATCTCACATATTATACGTAGTTATATGTCTATTATATATTCAATATACACAACTAGAGGCATCTCACCTACCGAGGCAAATGCATCCCGACGTGATTTCCTAGGTGTGCATGTTTGTTGCATGCAACCACTGCAGAAAGTGGAGGAGAGCAGAGAATGTTTCCTCCATGGTTTGTGACCATGGAGTTCAGCCGGCTGTGGAGCATACTGCATGATGTACGATTGACAGTTAACTTTTCATAAACATCTTAATATTTTTAAAATCAAACTCATCGATATATTCATATGTTTTAGACTTGCATATGTTTCCCACAAGGAGAATTGAGAGTGCTTTGAACAGCATGCTTTCTAAACCACGCAGGGGGCTTGCAGAAACAGTAAAGACTTGATTAGGGCTGAGTGTATGGAATGCAGTCTTGTATGTCTTTCTGGCCAAGCAGGAGGTCGTTGCGGAGTGCATGAAGGAGAATGAGGCAAATTAAATATATTAAAAAATGATATATACATGGTACCGGCCATCTTTGGCCATACACAGTGAGCGTCGCAGGGGACCATGGTTATTGCCTTGGTAGGAATGTTGTTAAAGAGCAGCTTGGGTGGGTCGCCATGCCCAGATTGACCATATCCTGCAATCACACGCTGTTGTTCTAGGGCATTTTCAAAAGCTATTTAGATGCTTCCTCAGCAAATCCATGACTTGAGAGAGTGAACAATTGTTGCGCTTGGTCGTTGTAGTGAAGAATGCTTTACCCTGATTTTCCTAGTTTTGAATGTTTTCAACCCCCCAACTGGACTTGGTTCAAACATTACTTTTGTAACGTTCAGTACAAAACGATGCAAAAATGTGCATAGTTCAAACATTATTTTGAAAGTGTAACGTTCGGTCTGCACAAAATCCTACACATGTGGAAAGCAAAAACAATATTCTAATTTCAAAAATCAATATACATAGTTCAACTGTTGGATGCCTGGATCAAGTGGTGCCCTAGAAGTTGAGCTATGTCCGCTGTCATGCGGAGTGCATTCTCCTTGTCAGGAAAGAGATGCTCTGGAACTGCTCGCTCAGCCACATGTACATTGACACAAGCTGGTACTGCTTCTCTAGCTTGTTTATTTCATCCACCCAGCTGTTTACCTTCGAGATCAACATGATTTCATTCTTTCGACTGTAACCTAGTATATATGTTGTAAGAGCATCCATGACATCAGTGTCCCTTGTGTTGAGGTGCAAAACAAAACCTAAACCGATCCTCTAGAGTGATGCCTTTTGCTAGGTCCACAAGGCGAGCCACCTCCTCCATATCAGGTTCTTGCAAATGAAGTACTTATCATTGTGAAATCGAGAAGTGCTAAAGAACCTAGTTAACAACCCTGCCATGTTCCTATCCGGAAACTGCTTAGCGAAATGCTCAAGTTGTTCGTAGCTAGGAAAGAGACCCGCTCGATTGCCTTGGTGAAAGGTTGTTGCATGCACTTTACCAACTGTGGAATATCTGATCCATGCATGGTTGTCACACGACCCTCCTCATAAACACTCCCGTATCTACCCGCTCTCCCAGCAATTTGTTTGACCTGAGAAGGCATAAGCAAGCCTTATATCTACCACCCTTAACAAGGGTTGTGAAAATTACTCTCCTTATATTCAGGTTTAAACCCATTCCTATTGCATCTGTAGCCACTAATACATCGTAACCACTTGTTGGATCATTGAACAACCTGGCCTGGTTAGTCCTAGTTGGGGTGGGAGAGCTCCATAGATCGCACAACACTTGTGTGAGGTGTTACTTTCAACTCCAGCCTTTATCTTGAAGATATCCCTCTCGAGAATGCAATAATGCAATCTCCAGCTCGTATATTTTCCCAACCACCAAGTACTAGATCGTTGCTTATATAATCCTCCAAATAATAGTCCCATCCACCCAAATGTCTACCTTTGTATAGAGGTTCCTCTTCAATGTGCAGTGGACGAGCCAACCTCTCGTAATACCTTGATAAGAATACATCATTTGTGTCGTTGCATAATCTCTTATAGAGATTTAAAGTGCTAGGATCTCCACACAAATGAATCTCATCCGCCTGCAGCCCTAGAAAAGCCCTTGTCCAAGCCCATCCTCTAGACTCGTCTGTAATCAGCTGAACCTCGTCAATGATTGCTATAGACCAGTGTTTGTCTAGTGCACACATCTCCACAGTTGAAGCAATGTGGTTGGCATGTGGAACTTCTATTCTTTCCTGGCCAGTATGGAGCTGCAACCAACCCCTGAAGTGTTAACGGTTTCGTGGATCTCCATTGCTAAGAGGCGCAATGGACAACAATACACCACTCTGCGCCTTGAGAAAGATTCTCAATGCTGTGTGAGTCTTACCACTGTTTGTTGGTCCACAGTGGTAGACAATCTTGCGCTTCATTGCCCTTGCCAAGGGGAACCATGTGTGAGGGCTAGTTAGATCTGGCTCACAATTCCTGTGCGCACTGCCGAAAAATAACATAAAATCGTGAGAATATTGTCCATTGTTATGTTTAATAAGAAAATATACCCGATGAGAGCTGAAGAAAACATTGGCTACTACCCTTACAATGCCTGCGAGATTAAAGACACCACAATTAGCATATAATTAATTCCATGTCAGTGCTTAAAGATTATATGTAGTATTCCAATATAAATGATTAATATGATGAAGGATGCTCTCTATTCTCCACGGTTTGCACACGCTTCCCAAGCATTCGTATGCATTTCTTGATCCATGTGATTAATGTGAAACAAGCTTATTTGATATGTAAGTTGTATGGAAGAGAGCTTACCTAAAAGATTGACGCTGGATCCTGCACTGCCAATTTCGAAAACCATATTTTCTACAAAAGGAGAATGCAGAATTAACAAGAAGGGAAAAGCGGATTAAACAAAGAAGAAGAAGAGATATTTAAGACCATGTTAAGAAAGAGTGAAAACTCTTTCATAGTACAAAACAAGCATACTTATAGAATATTTAGTGTAACCCATGTGACTTTTCTTCCCCTAGCTCTCTCTCTCTCTCCTCTCTCTACAATGCCTAACACTAGTTTCCCCTTACTATACGTATATGCACACTGTAATGACTAGCATTGATTTTTTTCCTTAGTTATTATACATATACATACCTCGGTGAAGAAAGAAAAAGAAAGACAAGTAGAGCAACAACTGGAGCTCCACAATGGAGACCAAATGAAGTGTTGAAATTGAATTAAGTATTAATAACCCTAGGTTTATAATTCCATACTTATATACTGTCAAATGCGTGAAGATGTTCATGTAACAACACGCACACGCACACGTACACGTACACGTACATGAATTAGTTAGCACGCATAGACGTTGAATTAGCGCGTGACTCATACACGCTAAATTAACATGTGGACGTCTTGTCTTGTAATAAGGCACGAAGTCTCACAAAAGTGTTCTTATTTAAATTTATTTTTTTTTAAAAAAGGAAAAAATGTTTCATATGCATGCATAGTATAGTTGAAAAGCAGCACATAAATACAGAGTAACAAATATATGAATAAGTGAACTGTATTTTGATGCGTGTTGTGTTGTGGCCACATGTATAGTTGGGAGAGGGAGAGTAATTATTCCCTTTTTAGTGATTAAGCTGTAGAACTTATTATTCTTTAAAACTATTCTGCTAATTATTTTTACCATCATTTACTAATGTGTATAAATTAGCAGCATCTTTTGAATGTTGAGTGGAGTGTGTTCAAGCATATCCACACACACATGGCACATGGGAACACCAAATTGTAATAGACAAGTAGTAGGGTTTTCTTACACATTCATATATATCCACATATACACACATGTACAGTGCAGTGTGTGTGTGTGTGTTGAAAGAGAGGTCTTACGTTGGTTGTAGGTTAATGAAAGATTACAAAGATGATAATCATTTTTTACATATGTAAGTCACACAGTCATTAATTTGATATTTTCCAGAGTCTCATAATTATTAATAAAATATTAAATAATGCTTATTAAATAACTAATGATAATTTAGAAACAAACTAAAATATATTTTTTAATTTAAATAATTAGTAAAATATCAAAATTTATACAATAAATATGTGCAATTATAAATTCTTAAAGTTGTTATTCATTCCCATAACTCCTATATATCAATGTGCCCACGTAATTACACTACTCCTATGGGCATTCCCGTGAGCTAAGCGTTATTTTTCCTTGTATATACGACCATATTGGGAGAGTTTTCGTATGTATTAGAGTTGTTCAAGGAAAGAATGCCAAAGGTTCTGTAGATTTTATATTAAACATGGTAAAGTAAAGTGGTCCCTTACTGCTTAAACATCGCTACTAGTAAGTTAGTATTGCATAAGAATTAGTGTTTAGGTATTACTTTCTATTCCGTGAACTATATTTCTAGCTTAATATAATTCATATATATAGGTCTCATGTTTGGAAATAGATGCACTATGTATACATGCCACAGTGAAAACCAAGAGAGATAAAGAAAGCAAAACACAATGGACTCAGCTTGTTGGAAATGACATAAAGATCATGACTCACAAAGGCTGTCTGTCATGTTGATTCCTTCGAGCTAATCAACATTTGCCTGAGCATACAAACGTGAAAGACTTATCACACTTGAAATTAATCATATGATTAAAGTGGACGTGGTCTTGCATGGACATGCTATGCATTTGTGAATTTTATCCCATTTATGCAGGAGAGATTTCTGATACTTGTAATTCATTTGGATAGTCCTTTTGAGTAAATAGCAGCTCTGTTTTCTTCTTATCACTGTGGAAATCTCGTCAGGAGCGTGTTAGTTGCATTTGCCTCGCTAAGTGAGATGCCTCTTGGTATTGACCATCTTGGGCATACACAGTGAGCATGGCGCTCGAGAGGACCATGGTTAGTAGTTATTGCATGGCTGTTGAAGAGCAGCTTTGGTGGGTCGCCATGCCCAGATGGAGCATATCTTGCAATCACACGCTGTTGTTCTGGGGCATTTTCCAAAGCTATTTAGATGCTTCCTCAGCAAATCCATGAGGGGCAATTGTTACGCTTGGTCGTTGTAGAGAAGAATGATTTACCCTGATTTTCCTAGTTTTGAATGTTTTTAACCCCCCAACTAGGCTTGGTTCAAACATTACTTTTGTAACGTTCAGTACAAAACGATGCAAAAATGTACATAGTTCAAACATTATTTTGAAAGGTGTAACGTTCTGGGTCTGCACAAAATCCTACACTTGTGGAAAGCAAAAACAATATTCTAATTTCAAAAATCAATATACATAGTTCAACTGTTGGATGCCTGGATCAAGTGGTGCCCTAGAAGTTGAGCTATGTCCGCTGTCATGCGGAGTGCATTCTCCTTGTCAGGAAAGAGATGCTCTCGGAACTGCTCGCTCAGCCACATGTACATTGACACAAGCTGGTACTGCTTCTCTAGCTTGTTTATTTCATCCACCCAGCTGTTTACCTTCGAGATCAACATGATTTCATTCTTTCGACTGTAACCTAGTATATTGTTGTAAGAGCATCCATGACATCAGTGTCCCTTGTGTTGATGGGTGCAAAACAAAACCTAAACCGATCCTCTAGAGTGATGCTTTCTGCTAGGTCCACAAGGCGAGCCACCTCCTCCATATCACGGTTCTTGCAAATGAAATACTTATCATTGTGAAATCAAGAAGTGCTAAAGAACCTAGTTAACAACCCTGCCATGTTCCTATCTGGAAACTGCTTAGCGAAATGCTCAAGTTGTTCGTAGCTAGGAAAGAGACCCGCTCGATTTGCCTTGGTGAAAGGTTGTTGCATGCACTTTACCAACTGTGGAATATCTGATCCATGCATGGTTGTCACACGACCCTCCTCATAAACACTCCCGTATCTACCCGCTCTCCCAGCAATTTGTTTGACCTGAGAAGGCATAAGTAGAGCCTTATATCTACCACCCTTAACAAGGGTTGTGAAAATTACTCTCCTTATATTCAGGTTTAAACCCATTCCTATTGCATCTGTAGCCACTAATACATCGTAACCACTCGTTGGATCATTGAACAACCTGGCCTGGCTAGTCCTAGTTTGGGGTGGGAGAGCTCCATAGATCGCACAACACTTGTGTGAGGTGTTACTTTCAACTCCAGCCTTTATCTTGAAGATATCCCTTCTCGAGAATGCAATAATGCAATCTCCAGCTTGTATATTTTCCCAACCACCAAGTACTAGATCGTTGCTTATATAATCCTCAAATAATAGTCCCATCCACCAAATGTCTACCTTTGTATAGAGGTTCCTCTTCAATGTGCAGTGGACGAGCCAACTCTCGTAATACCTTGATAAGAATACATCATTTGTGTCGTTGCATAATCTCTTATAGAGATTTAAAGTGCTAGGATCTCCACACAAATGAATCTCATCCGCCTGCAGCCCTAGAAAAGCCCTTGTCCAAGCCCATCCTCTAGACTCGTCTGTAAGCTGAACCTCGTCAATGATTGCTATAGACCAGTGTTTGTCTAGTGCACACATCTCCACAGTTGAAGCGATGTGGTTGGCATGTGGAACTTCTATTCTTTCCTGGCCAGTATGGAGACTGCAACCAACCCCTGAAGTGTTAACGGTTTCGTGGATCTCCATTGCTAAGAGGCGCAATGGACAACAATACACGCCACTCTGCGCCTTGAGAAAGATTCTCAATGCTGTGTGAGTCTTACCACTGTTTGTTGGTCCACAGTGGTAGACAATCTTGCGCTTCATTGCCCTTGCCAAGGGGAACCATGTGTGAGGGCTGGTTAGATCTGGCTCACAATTCCTCGTGCGCACTGCCGAAAAATAACATAAAAAATCGTGAGAGATATTGTCCATTGTTATGTTTAATAAGAAAATATACCCGATGAGAGCTGAAGAAAACATTGGCTACTACACTTACAATGCCTGCGAGATTAAAGACACCACAATTAGCATATAATTAATTCCATGTCATGCTTAAAGATTATATGTAGTATTCCAATATAAATGATTAATATGATGAAGGATGCTCTCTATTCTCCACGGTTTGCACATGCTTCCCAAGCATTCGTATGCATTTCTTGATCCATGTGATTAATGTGAAACAAGCTTATTTGATATGTAAGTTGTATGGAAGAGAGCTTACCTAAAAGATTGATGCCTGGATCCTGCACTGCCAATTTCGAAAACCATATTTTCTACAAAAGGAGAATGTGGAATTAACAAGAAGGGAAAAGCGGATTAAACAAAGAAGAAGAAGAGATATTTAAGACCATGTTAAGAAAGAGTGAAAACTCTTTAATTAGTACAAAACAAGCATACTTATAGAATATTTAGTGTAACCCATGTGACTTTTCTTCCCCTGGCTCTCTCTCTCTCCCTCTCTCTACAATGCCTAACACTAGTTTCCCCTTACTATACGTATATGCACACTGTAATGACTATCATTGATTTTTTTTCCTTAGTTATTATACATATACATACCTCGGTGAAGAAAGAAAAAGAAAGACAAGTAGAGGCAACAACTGGAGCTCCACAATGGAGACCAAATGAAGTGTTGAAATTGAATTAAGTATTAATAACCCTAGGTTTATAATTCCATACTTTATATTGTCAAATGCGTGAAGATGTTCATGTAACACGCACACGCACACGTACACGCTAAATTAGTTAGCACGCATAGACGTTGAATTAGCGCGTGACTCGTACACGCTGAATTAACATGTAGACGTCTTGTCTTGTAATAAGGCACGAAGTCTCACAAAAGTGTTTTATTTAATTTTATTTTTTTTAAAAAAAAGGAAAAAATGTTTCATATGCATGCATAGTATAGTTGAAAAGCAGCACATAAATACAGAGTAACAAATATATGAATAAGTGAACTGGTATTTTGATGTGTGTTGTGTTGTGGCCACATGTATAGTTGGGAGAGGGAGAGTAATTATTCCCTTTTTAGTGATTAAGCTGTAGAACTTATTATTCTTTAAAACTATTCTGCTGATTATTTTTACCATCATTTACTAATGTGTATAAATTAGCAGCATCTTTTGAATGTTAGAGTAGAGTGTGTTCAAGCATACCCACACACACATGGCACATGGGAACACCAAATGTAATAGACAAGCAGTAAGGGTTTCATTACACATTCATATATATCCACATATACACACATGTACAGTGCAATGTGTGTGTGTGTGTTGAAAGAGAGGTCTTACGGTTGGTTATGAAGATTACAAAGATGATAATCATTTTTTACATATGTAAGTCACACAGTCATTAATTTGATATTTTCTAGAGTCTCATAATTATTAATAAAATATTAAATAATGCTTATTAAATACTAATAATAATTTAGAAACAAACTAAAATATATATTTTAATTTAAATAATTAATAAAATATCAAAATTTATACAAAATCTCAATTTAATAAATATGTGCAATTATAAATTCTCCTCAGATTGTTATTCATTCTCATAACTCCTATATATCAATGTGCCCACATAATTACACTTCTCCTATGGGCATACCCGCGAGCTAAGCATTATTTTTCCTTGTATATATGACCATATTGGGAGAGTTTTTTTATGTAATAGAGTTGTTAAAGGAAAGAATGCCAAAGGTTCTATAGTCTTTTATATTAAACATGGTTAAGTAAAGTGGTCCCTTATTGCTTAAACATTGCTACTAATAAGTTAGTATTAAAGATTTTTGCATAAGAATTAGTGTTTAGGTATCTACTTTCTATTCTGTGAACTATATTTTTAGCTTAATATAATTCAGATATATAGGTCTCATGATTTGGATATACATACACTATGTATGCATGCCACAGTGAAAACCAAGAGAGATAAAAAAAAGAAGCAAAACACAATGGACTAAATAATCAGCTTGTTGGAAATGACATAAAACACCATGACTCACAAAGGCTATCTGTCATGTTGATTGCCTTTGCTTTTGGGTGAGCATACGAAAGGCATGTCTACATTAGGTAATTTCATTCCAGTTTGCCATCTAACAACACTTCTTCTTGTAGCAGTCAATCCTGGAAATGGTAGCAACGCTTGCCGAAGATGTGGGATCCATTTTGATCTTCTTGCCAGAACTTGTAGGGGCAGATTTGCAGCTCATGAATCGTCTTTTTCTTATTATAGGACCAATGTAAGGAACCTCTTTAAATATGGGTTGTCCTTCTAGGTTGTTATTATTGAAATCGAACCTTGAATATGCTAAATCCTCTCACCATTTTAATTCAAACGTTCACCACCTCACGAGGGATTTAAGATGCAATGTGCTATTAGGTAAAACCTTTGTCACAACTACACCAATGAAGTAGGCCCTTAGTTTCTCTCTAATACGACTTCCATTGGATTTACAGCTGTGATGATGCCCTCCCAACCTCGATCTTATAAAGAAAGAGAATCACTTCATCCATCACAATAGGCAAGCCATCATCTTGTGAACTTGTATTAATATTTGTTTGTTTTTGCATTCTCTGTGTGAGCCTTGACTTCATCCACATAGAACCCTCTTCAAATTCCATTTCAGGAACCTCAACATGCTTGCAAATGGTGTTCATTCATACGTTCACAGAAGCCTTGGGCAATATTGTGACATGGTGCATTATCATCTCGAACTTCGTTCTAATGCTAATTATTTCGTTGTTTCGAAAAGATATACTTTATCTTCAGTATTAAACATATTGTCTTACACATAAATAATTATGTTATTTATGATATCTGTTTATGCAATATGTAAAATAATTTAAATTGAGGGTGCTTAATATATATGTGTGCAATAATATATAATTATGTATAAGTATAGATTCTCATGCTTGATTAATACAAGTGGTGGCGGGATTAATCTCGCCACTCCTTCCCCGCCTAATAAAATGATGGGCGAGATTAATCCCGCACACAACTCTCTCGACGGGGAAGAAGTGGTGGGATTAATCCCGCCAATGCTTCCTCGCTTCATAGAATTAGGAGTGGGATTGAACATAATGAAACTCATTCACTTTGTGTTTCAAAATAATTTGCCATTTCATAAAATGAATGAATTTTCTCAATTCCTTAGATTCATGAAAAGTCTTAAAATGTTTGATCCATATAGATATGGATCTTATGATAATTGTATGAGTGATAGAGAGTTTTTATTTGCATTGAGGGAAATGTTTACAGAGGTTTACAGTCACAACAGTGAAAAAACAACCCTTTTTTTTCATTGTGTTTAAATGAAAGCATTGATATGACATTAAAGTATATGTAACCTTTTTAGGTTTATATGGTGTGATTCAAACTAAGTACATGTCACTATTAGCATTAACGTCAAGAGAAGCTACAAATATATTTAACGTAGTTTAAGGATTGCTTCAAAAGCTTGATCTCAATGTTAACAAGCTAACATGTGTGGCTACAGATGGGGCTTCAACCATGGTGAGTCAATTTACAGAATTTATATCTTATTTGAAAAAGATAAGGCCAAGTTTGTTTGGGATTCATTATGTGGCTCATAAAGAAGCTTTAGTAATAAAAGATGCAACTAGTAAATTTTAAAAAATGAGTTTTATTAAAATGCTAGCTTACAAAATCTATAATTGATTTAGAAAATCCAATAACAGACGTGAAGCTTTAAGAGAGATTGTGGATGAGTTTGAGCAACACATGTCATAGTTTTTACTATGACTCGACCCTTTACTTTGGGGTTTGACTGTTGTTGCCTACTGAGATGTGTGACAAACCCTAATTATAGTAAGAAACAATCCCGCTTAGTGCACTTAAGTGTTTAGGGGTAGTTCGACCGGCTGTCACTAGGTACCTCAAGGTAGTACTTACCTTCTAAAAAACTCTCCCCTAGTTTGACGTTACAAAGTTAAGTCTTATGTTAAATATAGCTTGTCAGGACACCCCTAGGGTTGACCTAACCCTAGGGTTGCCCTAACCCCACGCCCTAATACCCCCCTTAGGGGTTAGGTTTAGGGTTAGGTTAGGACAACTCATTTTTGCTAAGGGCTAGCATTTCCGTGCCAACCCACTTACTCATTTAGGAAAACAAGGGGAGGGCTCCGTCACATAATTATGTAGAGTGTATGTAGTGAGGCTTCCTGGGTTTAAAAGAGAGCTCATTAACCTCCTATCGGTGTAAGTTAAGCTTGTGTCATCAAGGCGCAACCCTGTGTTGTGCCGCTAAAACTTCCACACGATAGGGGTACATCCCACCTTTGGGTTAGACTATCCTTATTGTTGGCATGATCTCATTTTTGTGACATGATCTCGTTTTTGTGACAGGGGTACGTTACTTACAAGGAGTTAGTCAAATTCCTTGGTCTGAAAACTTGCTCGCAAGTTCAAAGGCATTGCCCGAGTTCATGTTCCGCAGAACTAGTGGTTGAGGCCTTGCTCTGGCCGCCTCAACCACGCCAAGCTAGGAACAATACTTATAGCTCGGCTAGTCCGTGTATCCTGATTCATAAGGTGAGCCTCGTTCATGGACTTAGTTAGCTAGGGGCTTGAGTTCCTAAGGGTTAGGTTCTTAATACGGGTTACTTTACCAGATTCCGTGGGGTTTCCAGAGAGGGATTCCATGGTTGGCACCTAGCAAGCCGCCTTCATGGCACTAAGTAAAAACTTTGACAATTGGTATCGGAGCAAGTTCTCTACGGTCAGTAGGACTGCCTTAAGTCATAGGGTGTTTTAGTGTTTAGATAACTCTAAATTCTTGATATATTTTATTGCTTTTGGTTGACATGTCTGTATTCTGCGTAAAGAGTTTGATCCTATGAGTTATCAATCTTCGAATAACACTTGCTCAGTGAGTTGGCGTGAGATTCTAGGTATGTCCGAAAGTCTTATGCTGGTTCAAGATGATGTGTGTGGGTGTACAACCTATGCAGGGTGTTTCCAACTTTATACTAGGAATATTCCAAGCATATTCTCCGAGTGTGAGGGTTCAATACGATGAGCAAAAGGAAACAACCAGAGCCTGAGGTAGAGAGGGCTGTTGCAAAGGCTTAAAATGAGGAGATGGATGAGACTGATCCAGGTCGACCCCCTAGAGCTAGGCAACGGCTTGGTTGGCGGGAAATAATGATGGATGCCCTAAATGAACTTCGAGGAGATATTTTAGGGTTGAACGATTGAATCAGTAATGTTGCTGATCGAACTCCAATGGTTACTACATTACCAGAAGTTCTACAACTAGACACACAAGAAAGAAGAAGAAGCATCATTCAGAGTCAAGTTCCTCTGAATCGAATTCTTCAATAGATGAAGGTGGAAGTGGCCCAGTAAGTTCAAACTGGTTAAGCCTTCGGATTTTATCGGTTCAAAGGATTACAAGGTTTTGGATGACTGGTTGTATGATATGGAAAGCTATTTCGAGGTTGCTTCTGTGAGAAAGATAGAAAAGATTGCGTGTACCAAGCAACTTCTCAAGGAGAAGCTAAGACTTGGTGGTGGATAGTAGAAGGTGAACATGAATATCGAAATAGTTGGAAACACATGAAAAGGGAAATAAAAAAGCAGTATATGTCGGATGACTTTGGGTTACGATTGCGTGCTGATTTGGCAGCTTGTAAACAAGGAGTTCAGGGAAACCTGGTGAACCATGTTTATCATTTTGAAAGTGTACGGCATTTGGTCCTAAACATGAGCGATGATGAGCTTCATGGTCAACTTGAATGAGAAGACACGAAAGGAGATCCTAAGGTATAAGCCAACAAGCTATCATGAATGTTAGGAGGCATCTCAAAAGGTTGCTTATGGCATGTCATTGGAGGACTTGTACAATAAGGGGGAGGAAGCAAAACCTAAACCGAGGAGTTTTCCTCCAAAGTCTGGGTTCAAAAGGTTTGATCGATGATTGAATCAGTCACCATCAAATCAAAGTGCAAGTCTCTTTGTGGCAGTTCCAAAATTTCAAATACAACAAGACCCATCAGATCTCGAAAACCATTAGCGTTACCACCACCTCAGCAGGCCAAGGGCTTGACTCCAAAATCTGCACCCTTGCAAGCCACGGGCGGGGTTCTGGCTTGTTATAATTGTAACAAGCCTAGTCATATCGTTAGACAATGTCAGGCACCCTCACAACAATCGGGTCATTTCAAGGCAATGATATAAGAGGAAGTTGTTGAACCAGAAACGCTTGAAGATCTAGAAGATGAGTCAGAAGAGGTAATGTTATGCCAGACACAACCTGTCTTATTCGCTATTCAAGACAAAACTAACCCTTTGTTATATTTGACAGAAAGGATAGGAGGGAACCGAGTCCAAATAATGATCGATACTGGAGCAACATACAACTTCATATCGACTAGTCTAGCTCGTCAATTAAATTTGGATGTAATAAAGATGTATGAAATAAAGATCAATTTTGGCAAAGGTTCTCAAAATATTAATAATATAGCAAGGGCAGTTCCTATTCAAATTAAAGGTTGGAAGGCTAAGTTAGATTTAGTTGTCTTGAATATGACGGGGTTTGACTTTGTTTTGGGTATGTAATGGTTTCATAAATATGTAGTTGAAATGAGAGGTTCCAGAGATAATCGAATCACACTTGCAGCAAATAAAGAGGACATTAGAAAAACAACGCTCAAGATGGAAACACTAACTAATAAGGATTAGAATCCTATGTTCTTTACCTTAACTCAGTTGTGTAAGGCAGTTAGACATCGGGAACGTGTATTTCTTTAATGGTTTTGGATACTGTGGGATATGTGGGATATGTGGGCAAAAAAACTCAAGCGTAATTGGGTCATCATGACCAGGGGCCCTCTCATAAACACTAATTGGCCCTTTGCCTAGTTGGCATAAGGGGAGAGGGAAAGGTTATGACATTTGTCAAAGAAGTTAGATGCCGAGCAAACTCGATGGCCTACTCACGAAAAGGAAATGTATATTGTTGCTTCCTTGGAGTATTAGAGTTATTATCTTCCAAGTCATGGCATTGTGGTTTGGACAGATAGTGTAACTCTAAGGTATTTTGAAACGCAATTGAAGTTATCACCAAAGTATGCTAGATGGCAACAGAAGTTAGCTTGAAATCAAACATAAAGCTGGAAAAGACAATGTGGTAGTTGATGCACTCAGTAGAAAAAGTCATCTTCATATTATGTCAGCACCAGTGTCAACTCTGGTGGATGAATTTGTGACGGCGTATCCTCAAGACGAGTTTGCTAAAGAAGCTTTGAACTTGGTGGCAAAGAGGAAACAAGTTCATTAGTTATGAAGAGATGGTAATATTCTAGCAGGAATAGAAAAACGAATGAATGCACTTAAATAGGTACATTTTGTGGAGTCCTTTATTATAAAGAAAAGAGACTCTATGTTCCAGAAGAGACATAAAGAAAGAAGCTGCTAAGAGAGCATCACGACGTTCCTTTGGCAGGACATGGTGGAAGGCATAAGACATTGGCTTTGTTAAAACAGGGTTTTTATTGGTTGGGTATGATAGATGATGTTGCTGAGTATGTTAACACATGCTCCACATGTCAACAAGTGAAAAGTCGATTGCAAAAATGAGTTGGAAAGTTGCAATGTCTATCGATTCTAGAGCGGCCATTTCAAAGTGTTATTTTGGACTTTATCATGGGATTGCCAAAATTTTATGGTTTTAATGCGCTCATGGTGGTGGTTGATTGGTTTTTAAAGGTTACTCATTTTGTTCCAATTATAGAGACAGTGCAAAACAAGCAACAAAGTTGTTCTTTCACGAAATCGTAAAAGTGCGCGGGCTACCGAAAACATGATTTCAGATCGAGATCCTCGATTTATGGGCAAGTTTTGGGGAACGTTGTTTAAGTAGTTTGGTACGATGCTGAAGTTTAGTATGGCTTACCATCCGCAAACAGATGGTCAAATGGAGAGGGTGAACTGGCAAGTCAAAGACTACATCAGATGCTATGTTCAAGTTGATCAACTTGATTGGGCTGAAACTTGAATATGGTTGAGATATGTTATAATAACTCAACACACACTGCGATCAGGTGTAGCCCGATGGAATAAGGGTGGTATTTCTCAGAGTATGATGTTACTAAAAGATGATGTTAATCGAGTTCCCTCTGTAGTAGAGTTCACTGGACAGTTGTATCGGACATGGGAAGCTACTCATCAAACGATGGCTATAGCATAGGAAAGGTATCGTCAGCAGTACAATAAGCATCGGTGGGATGTAGAGTATTATTATTGAGTATTATTGAGTAACAAAAACCTGAAGGTTCCAATGACTCTTTCGAGGAAGTTTCTATCACACTACATTGGTCCATACAAGGTCGTGAAGTGAGTAAGGAAAGTGGCTTATGGGTTAGATCTTCCTCCGGAGTTGGGAGCAATACACAATGTGTTTCATGTTAATTTACTCGAGCCATTCCACAAGGATGAAAAACATCCGTAGAGATATGAAAACTTATGTTCGCTTCCTGAGCTGGTCGGCAATATGAAAAAGTTCAAATTTGAGTCGATTTGGATGCAAAGGATATTAAATGCCGAGGTCACGGAAATGTAAACGGGAATATCTTGTTAAGTGGAAGGGTTACCTGGCATGCGAGTCGACATGGGAACCATTGGAGAATCTACAAAACGCGATGGAGGTAGTGAATGAGTTTGAGGCGAGGTCTCAAACTATTGGTAATGATGATGAGAAATAAATTCACTTTATTTTTTTATTAACCTAGGGCTGACAAACAACTTTAACTAGAGGCCTCCAATATAAATTCTAGTTTACTTAAAGAAATTAACTAACTTGTTGTCTGTGTTAGGTGACAGACTTTGTAAATGTGCAAGGTCTCCAAGTGACTTCTTGTCGCAGGTGGTGCCTCTAGTAGCTAAGTAGTCACTTAGTGAACAACGGTTCTGAAGTACTTGGCTTCGCATAATGCAAAAGGGATAATAAAACTTGTGAACTTTTTGCTGACTCCGCATAGAGTGATTAGCATTGGTTTTCAGTTAATTTTTCCTAACCTAGTCTAGTCTTGGAGTTAAACGTCAACAAGCGTTGACATTTTCAAAGGCGGGGAGTGTGTCATAGTTTTTACTATGACTCGACCCTTTACTTTGGGGTTTGACTGTTGTTACTTATCGAGATGTGTGACGAACCCTAGTTGTAATGAGAAACAGCCTTGCTTAGTGCACTTAGGTGTTTAAGGGTAGTCCGGATGGTTGTCACTAGGTACCTCGAGAAACTCTTACCTTTTAGAAAACTCTCCCCCAATTTAACGTTACAAAGATAGGTTTTCCGTTAAATATAACTTGTCAAAAGGGTTAGGGACACCCCTAGGGTTGACTTAACCCTAGGGTTGCCTTAACCCCACACTAATACCCCCCCCAAGGGTTAGGTTTAGGGCTAGGTTAGGACAACTCATTTTCACTAAGGGCTGGCATTTCTGTGCCAACCCACTTACTCATCTAGGAAAGCAGGGGGGGAGGGGAGGGGGGGGTGTATGTAGTGAGACTTTATGGGTTCAAAAGAGCTCATTAACCTCTTACCGATGCAAGTGTCTTCAAGGCGCAACCCTCTGTTGTGCCACCCAAACTTCCACACGACAAGGGTACTCTCACCTTTGGGTTAAACTATCCTTATCGTTGGCAGGATCTCGCCATTGTGACAGGGGTACATTACTTTCAAGGAGTTAATCAAATTCCTTGGTCCAAAAACTTGCTCGCAAGTTCAAAGGCATTGCCCGAGTTTACGTTCCACAGAACTAGTAATTGAGGCCATGCTCTGGCTGTCTTAACCATGCCAAGCTAGGAACAATACCTATAGCTCGGCTGGTCCGTGTATCCTGATTTATAAGGTGAGCCTCGTTCGTGGACTTATTTAGCTAGGGGCTTGAGTTCCTAAGAGTTGGGTTCCTAATACAGGTTACTTCACTAGATTCCGTGGGGTTTTCAGAAAGGGAATTCCAAGGTTGGCACCTGGCAAGACGCCTTCATAGCACTAGATAAAAACTCTGACAACACAAACTTAATGTCTTATAGATATATGGCATTAAGTGGTTATCATATGGAGATGTGATAATCAGATTGGTGAAACTCTGCATTGCTTAGTCTCTAAAAACTTAAACATTTCAGAGGCTACTCCCAATTCATAGTTTTCAAGATATAATACTTTTATTTCTTGATATTTTTATATTTATTTTATATTTAATTAGTTCAGTTTATCATCCACCTTTTTACTAATGTGTTTGAAGTAATGAACAATTCGATCAAACAATTTTAAAAAGAAAACATTTTAATTCTTCATGTTTTCAGAGAAATTGACAAGACAATTTCAATTTTGAAAAGGTATATAAATATTTATTTTTAAATCTATGTATTTATATTATAATTTTTGTTTTATAGGTGCTTTCTTGAAAGGATTTTGGAAATGGCTCCAAAGTCACAAAAGGATTTTCTTGTGCTAGTTCTCCAAGCCTATTGCTGAGCAGGGCATTGAAAAGCTCTCAAAATGAGCTACAGTGTGGAAGTGAAAATCAGGAGCAGACTCAACACCATGACGCAAGCTCGTGATGAATCTTGATAATGAGCTAGCCGACGCCTGGGAGCTCTGGGTCTTACTTTGCTGGAAAGGTCTTGAGAAGGGCTAAAAAATTGCCTCTCGATTGGAAATGTGCTTCCAAGTGCTGCCTTCTAGTGTGTACCTAGGGAAGCTTGGGTATGCACAAGTTATGCCTGGGTGTGGCTTAGGTGTGCCCAGGTGTGCACTGGCTGCACTCAAGTGTGGTCAAATGCACCCCGAGTGTGCCTAAGGGTAGGCTTGTGTGCACTCAAGTGTGTATGGGTGCTTTTACATAACAAGTTTGCATGTGGCGAAAAAGCTGCATATGATCGGTGTGCAATTTACAACGAACAAGAAGAGGCATGAGCATTCGGAGGACGAGTTTATGAGCGTACAAGTGGCTGGGCAATGGTTCCCCGACATTGTGGATGCCGTGGCAACTGGAGAGTTGACGCTGCATTTCAGTTTCATCTGCCTCAGCTCCAAGAAGTCGATATTCAAGAACGAAACGCTGAAGAAGCTACGAAGGAATGTTCACTTTGGCGTCCTACCCCATTGGCTGCATGTCACTCTTTTTGATGAGGCCCTGAAGAACCGTGTGACATCTGAAGTCCTCGGCTGTCTGCGGAGCATGGCAAACCGGCGGGAGCTCGATTGTTCCGATCTGCCGGTGGCAGAACCACACCCTCCATCACCGTCTCCGTCCTCCATTGCTGCTGGAACTCTTGAGCTCACCCCCATAGTTGAAACGTATCTCACGTGCCAACTTGAACAATTTGGCCAGTGAGCTCGACATGGATCCAGAGCAGTACAGCAACATCGAACTGCTTAGAGGTGCCATGAAGGCTGCGGGCAAGATCAAGATAGTAACTTAAAAAATATATGAGGGTCTCGGCGAAAAGGAGGCTCCGGCTCAGGAGGCTTCATATTATTCTAGTATATTCGCGGATATTCTGGTTTATTCTAGCATATTCTAGAATATTCTCAAGAATATTCTAGAATATATAAGTTTTTTTAATATGCCGACTGGCTTAATAAAGCATTTTTATAAACCATTTATCCTTGTAGCACCGGTGGGTCATGAACTCTGCTGCAATTCACCAGCAAACGGTGGACCTCCATCTCACTGAGCGATCGCCTTTGTAGAAAATATGTGACGTCCGGGTTCAAGCCAAGCACACGGCTATAGACGAAGTACATGTGTACACATGGGCTCCAACTTTTGCTCTTCTGAAAGTAGAACAACTGCATGTAAGGATAAGTATAATAGTCACCTTTGCAGAGTCATTTCCTGCCGACACAACGAAAGCCTCCTTCCGTCCTCTAGCTGTCACTTCAACATTTCTCACACAACCTAAAAACGTCTTGGCCTTGCGGAAATTCTTCTCTTGTTCCTTAGACATTTTTGTTGGAGTCCGGACCATACGTCCTTCGAAAGGTGGAATTGTTGGCGATGGTGTTTTGTCCTTCTGACCCTCATCTACTCTTCCTGCCATCCCCTGTAAACCTTCCAGAACAAAGCCTGCATCCTGTAGTTCTCTGACCTCCTCACTTGCAGCTTCGTTTCCTTGAGCACAGGCCAAACCGTTGGTGGTGTTGGAATTCGTGACCGAAGAATTTTGCCGTTTGGCCGCGTGAAACACCCTGAATCTTTTGGGCAGAACCACATCATCTGTTGTACATACTCCTCATTCCCCAAGGCATCAATGTACATTCGTTTTCCATAGAATCCTGGTGCTGGCACTCTGCTTGGATAACCGATTGGTTTTCCACACAGAGCAGTTCCTTCCTGATTCATCCCCAAACACTTAACCTTACTGGATGCTCCGATTCGTCTGATGGCCCACTCTGTTTGAGCAATCTCTCTCTCCAAAACCTCTTCGAACCTTAACCTCTTTCTCCTGTTGTTTTGGACCACCCGCTCTGTGTACTCTACATCATGTCTGTGTGAACGTCGAGCATCAGACTGTTCTGTTCCTGTGACTGTTCTCCTAACAGTTTGCACTCGAACGTTAGTGGTACTCGTGAACTCCGGGCTGGTCAAGTGTTCCTCGCCTTCCACCAGATTGATAATTGTTGATGGAGATACACTTTTCCCCTCAGAGAGTTTGCGTTGCACTCGTTTCAACAGAGTTTCCTTCGAAGGCCCTGACCCTGTATACCTCCCTTCTATTGCCGCTTTCACCTTCGCACTCTGCATAACTGCATCGGTGAGGTCTAACATTGTCGCCTCCAGCAGTGGTACTCTTTTGGCCAATCTTGCTCTTCTTGCTCTCGCGTGAATCACTTCAGCATTGTTTGTAGTTGGAACGCTCGCGAGTCCTTCTTCTGTCATGTCTCCCAGTTCCGCCATGGAGATGTGGTCCTCATGCCTGATCCACCAAGACAGCCATGTCTTCAAAGCTCGAATGTTTGACGCTCGTCCTTCCCAAAAAGACTCGAGAATTGCCAGTTGTTCTTTCTTAGATTGTTCATTCAGTGCTGCAGGCCAGGCACGAGCAAGCTTCATGTGTTCTTCGCGATGTTCTTCTGCGATCCATTTCTTTGTCACCTGACGCACGGATTGCATAAAGTGAAACAGACAGCTTCTTTCCCTCCCTTTCATCTTTGCTCCGTTGTTGAATACTTGGCGCAAGGCTATCCATATCGCTCCAGCCTCATCCGACATGAAACCAGCAAAGTTGACATTCTCCAAACCCTGTTCTTACAAACCTCTAGCATTGTGTTCAAGAACTTCAGCACTGCAACATTATCTTCGCGGCACATATCTGCGTAAGCTATAGTCACCATGGATCTGACACTGCAAGAGAGCGTTAGATAACGAAGATTAGAAAGTGTTATGAAGAGTTTTACAACTTACAATGGGTCATAAAGGTGTATTCCAATTGTCGCCCAGTCTGGTATGCGGTGCGTGTGGTCCAGAACAACCCATTGATCATGAAGGTCTCCTCCACTTTGACACCTTCTGATGTACTCAACTCCTGAACCCGGTCCCTCAACTGTCATTTTGAAGATCAGAGGCTGCTCCTCAGCACCATGCAGTTCCATCCCTGGAACATGTATGACGTGAATGAAAGGTATTGGCAACTTTGTCTTCAGCTCCAGAAGACCCTCGTAACCCTCTCTAAAGTGTGTCTCCTTCTGTCTTGATTGTGTAATCCAGTCCCGAGTCCTAAAGAAAAGGTCACGTCAGTGTGTAGAGATCTAAAGAAAAATACCTTCGATGGTTTGTTAGAGGTTCAAGTTTTGAGAGTAAACCAGTGTACGAGACTTCTCCTTCTTCCTTGAAAAGTTCTTCAAAGATGAGCTCACGCGGCTTGAAACTCAATCACTCGTTGATTGGTTCGCGGACTGCTCTTTACCACGTTGCTGACACTAGATCTGGCTCGCTGAACGTTTGAAGCTGACACTGAGGGGCTGACTGGATGCTGATGAACACCTCTGTGAATGAAACAACCTTGTAAAAGAAATGTCGTCTGGCAGAATGTAGTACACATAAGCCGGACAAGTGTGCACCAGCAATGGCTCCTCTCCACAATGCTTACATTTGCCTATTACTTTGCCTGTCTCAGTTGTCTTTGCCTTCTCCACAGCACCCTTGAAGTGACATTCATTTGCTTTCTTCTCAAAAGCCAAGTAGGGGCAGGTAGGATTGATGCATTTGAGATGTCCGACACATGAACTTCGACTGACTCGCGCCGGAACATGCCAGTGTGTTGTGCTCGGGTGTGTCCAATGGTAGCAGCCATCCTTGCGATTCATCCCCAGTACTTCTCTGTGCTTTCTTTCTTTGGGGGAAGTTCGTAAATGACATTTCCATTGTATATCTGCGGTAGTTCAGAGACTCGTTTAACTTCAGACGAACCAATGAGATCCTTCCCTATCCTACATTTGTCTGCTCTTAGAAGACACACCAGCATGGATTCCTCACGCTCCTTGTCCGCAACCTGAACAACGGGCCCTTTGCCGGGCACAATGTGTAAAAACAAACTGGTTTGATGCATTGCCTTCTGGTAACAACTCCACATCTTCTCCAGAACTCGCAGAAACTGACATCAATTGAACCACATGTATACTGAACCAACAAGGAATGTTGAAAGCAATGTGAAGATCATGTTCAAACACAAAAGCATTTCCATCTTCATCGACTGGGAAATCTTTGTCAATGCCTTCATAGGTAACTCTGGCCATGACAACGCAAGGAGAAAGCTCGGTGGTTTAGGAAAGCAAAGCAAAAGATTAAACACACTCTCTTCGCCAAAAAAAAATTATAATCGTTGATAATAAACGTGAATACACGTTTGTATATAATTAATTCTACGCTGCCCAGCTCACAGTGTTCTTAATGCTGTCCTCTCTAGTATCACCGATTTAATTTAATTACTACCTTTTATGATTTGAAATATCTTCACCTTTACCAATTATTCACATATTTTAATATTAACCCTAAATATTAATGTCACATTTATTCCGTAGGGTTCACTGTTTTCATTGCGGCTAGGGTTTTTTGGTAGATAGGGTTTACTGTTTCCATTGCGGCTAGGGTTTTTTCAATCTCAGATCTGAGTTCTGAAATCTCCTCCAAGGGGCTTGAGAGGAGCGGCGCCATCCATTTCGAGTCGATTCGTGCAGCGCCCAAGTAAATCAATCGAGATTTCTGTGCCGATTTAGATTGTCGGCACCATCCTGCTCAGTCGGCGCCACAAGGTATGTAATTTCTTTATTTTATGATTTGCGGCTCAAATAATTTATTTTTCAGAGATAAAGGGTCTTCCCATTTGTGCCGACTGAGAGCACGGCACCATCCTGGTTCAGTCGGCAGCCACAAGGTATTTTCATTTGTTTATTTTTTTCTTTGCGGCTCAAGTATCGTATCACAATGTTTTTTTTTTCAGAGTTAATGGTCTTCCCATTTGTGTCGAATCCCAGAGATAAAGGTCTTCCCATTTGTGCCGACTGAGAGCACGGCACCATCCTGGTTCAGTCGGCAGCCACAAGATTTGTTTATTTTTTTCTTTGCGGCTCAAGTATCTGTATCACAATGTTTTTTTTTTCAGAGTTAATGTGTCTTCCCATTTGTGTCGAATCCCAGAGATAAAGGGTCTTCCCATTTGTGCCGACTGAGAGTGACGGCACCATCCTGGTTCAGTCAGCGCCACAAGGTATTTTCAATTTGTTTATTTTTTGCTTTGCGGCTCAAGTATTTCTTTTTTCAGAGTTAATGGGTCTTCCCATTTGTGCCGTCTGAGAGGGACGCACCATCCTAGCTCAGTCGGCACCATTATCTCTTCAGTGCCGTCTGAGAGGGTCGGCACCAACTATCTCAGTCGGCAGGATTTGTTCTTCTACATCTCTATGCCACTGAGAGGGTCGGCACCATCTAGCTTGAGTCGGCAGCCACAAGGTTAGTCATCTTTGATTTTTATTTTTTATTTTGTCTCCTAATCAATTGACTTGTGTGTTTGCTTTCCAGAGTTTACAAAATGGTGAGAGCTTCAAAACGTCTACTAGAGACTGCGCCTGATGAAGAGCCACGGGAAGAGAAGAGGATATCGAAGCACAAGCGAGGAAAGAGAGAAACCATCTAATGTAGCAAAGGAGGATCCTCCAGTGACTCAGTCTGAAGAGTACCAGTTGAGCAGGAGCAGCCTCCATCAACCATCACAGATTTCCCGGAGAGCTCGTCGAGTTGCCTCCTTCATCCGCTGAGGTTGCAGTCCTGAACGAGCAAGTGCAGATGACAGAGGCAGTTGAAGCTAGCGAGGACACTTGGAGGAGGCAGTCAGCAAAAAGAGAGGCCGCGGGAAAGCTGATCCAAAAGGCAAGAAGGCGAAGAGCGATAAGGAGCCGAAGGAGTTATACAGCATACCGGCTAGCCTGCATTTGGAGAGCTCAGCGAACCTGCTCGACAAAATTACTGTCAAGGGACTTGGTGATCCTCTGATGTGCCCATCTGTAGAATGCATTCAACGAGGTGGTTCGACGAGTGAACCCAGGGGACTTGGACATGCTGGTGTCATCGTTGAAGAAGGCTGGTTATCTACGCAACACGGCCTTGTTCATTCTGTCCATCGGAGATCGACTCACTGCTGAGGAGCTATCGGAGCTGTCGAAGGACATGGTTCAGTACGAGAGCACCGGTCTTTCGAGCAAGCTCTTACTCAGCCAGAGTACAAACAGTGGGCTTCAAGGCTCTCAAACCGGAAGTTCAGCTGCTGGGACGGGAACCATAGGCTACAGGCTTTGCAGATGCTCTACCGGGAGGATGCAGAGGACAACCAGTGATGGGCTATTCATGTTCGATCGAGTTTCATCTCCACGGAGAACCTCGACAATCTTCAACTGGTTTCGATGTTCCAATCATAAACATGTGAGTATTTTCTTTTCTTTTCGTTAAGGGTCTAGACTTACAGTTTCATTGAACAATCTTCAACAACATCTGTGGAAACAACGCTACCACATATTCTCCTCACTGTAAAGGCGGTCTGCACTAGTACCGAAGAACTCAAAAATCCTCGAGTCACTCACAGGTTGATCGTCTTGAGGTGCGGAAGTGGAAGGAGAGTTCAACAGGAAAGACGGCTTGGCATCCTCTTCCAAACCTGATCTGCGCAAAGATCCTTTTAAGGTAACCTCTGATTTGATTGATAGGAAAGAAGTTTTTAACTTATTCTATGTGCAGAACGAGATCGACGATGATCTCGACAGAGCAGTCACCAGCTAAGGGCAATCCACAGCTTGAGCTGAACCTGAAGCAGCTAATGTACAAGAAGCATGACAAGCGTATGCACAAGTTCCTCTCATCATAGACCTAGACTTGGGGGAGGAGTGGTTCCAAAGGTGACGAACATCTCTCATAAGCAGTGTCACTGGATGGGCATTGAGAAGCTGTATGCGATGTCAAAGGTGAAGATTTCAAACATGCTGCGACTCTGATACTTGAACAAGCTCACTCGTCTCGAATCCAAGGCAGAATAATAGACACTTGGGCTACCAGGCATGTAGGACAAAGAGTGGATCAAGTGGTTCACCTTGCACTTATATTGGAAGGTTGTGCGCGAGGAAGCCATTCAGATCCTTAAGGGGTTGCGAGAGGATGGTGAAGAAGTTGGAATGGATATCGACTTCATGAGCTGGTTTGACGAGATGCGAACTCGGAGCAAGTGCCTGGTCTTTTAGCCCTTCCATGACTGCATACGGTTCACTTATTCGATGGAGCCGAATGAGTTTCTGGAGCGTGAGGAGTCTGCGCGTCGAATGATATGGAGGTAAGCTTTCATTCCAGCATTGCTACTGTCTGACTTTGTGTTACAGGTTCATACTGGCGAAGAAAATGGCACCATCTCAGACAATGAAGCTGTGGACAAATCATACAAGCGAGCCTCATATGTGGTCGAAGAGCAGAGGAGCTCTAACACCGTTCGAACGGGAGCATGTTCCATTTTGGCTCGGCTGTCCGTCGCAACAGCCACCAGCTTGGGAGAGCTCACTATTCGACGTGCATGGCAATGATCTACCAGCGATTGTTTGGGAGCCGGACGAAGTAGAGGCTATCAAGAAGAGCAAGATGAAGAAGACGGTGCGGAAGACAACTACACCTGCAAAGGGATCGGGAGCGGGACCAAGCTCTTCTACAACACCTCCGCCGGCAATTGACTTTACAATCAATGAGGTGCAGCCACTTGTAGCTGGTTTGGACATCAAGGACGACCTGATGACCTTCATCCCAACCCTGGCTGCATCCCGTGGATCCTACGACCTAGCTGTGTGATATGGAGGAGATGAGCAAGTCTTTCTTCGAGTCAGGTGCTTCCCAGACAGAGGTGTACACCAAGCTCCGACAACAGGTTGACAAACTACATACGGCTGAGTCACAAACATGGAGGTGCTAACATCAACAAGGACATTGTGCAGCTAGATCCGGTGAAGTTTGAGGAGGCCTTGTAGTTCAGTGGAATGCACTTAGCAGCGAGTGGTTTCATGGTCGTCTTTGCAAGTTCTCCTTCTGTATCGGCGATGATTTAGGCGGCTGCGGTAATCAGCTTGGAGGTTGCAGGGACTTACAGCATCTACCGTGCACGAGGCTGGGGATACCGTGACAAAATTAAGGTAAGCTAGCTATTCAAGTTCAAGTTTAACTTGGTCTATGTGGCAGAATAACTTATTAGTTCTCTTGATGCTGCAAAGCTCTGAGAAGAAGTCGAAGAGGCCAAACCCTCTAGCGTTGATGAACATGATCCTCGTCGACACCGTCGACCGTTTTCAGGAGGCTTTGGTAAGGAAGTACTTTGCTTTGTTTATCCTAATGGAAGTTTGTGCAGGATGATGATTCAACCGAAGAGTGTTCGACTCATGCAGCTTTTGATCGAGCGTCTCAGTAGACCTGGCGACTTAGTCTGAGATATTGGTTCCGGAACCGGATCATCGTTGTTAGCTGCCGTCGAGCTCGAAAGGAATATTATAGGAACCGAGAAGAATTTCGAACTCTCTAGGTTGGCAACAAACAAGCTCGCAAAGAACATTAGACTAGAGGAATTACCTACTCAAACACCTCCACGTCCAAGCCAAGCTGATGGTTCGAGAACTGCAGCTTTACTTAAGATGAAGAAGAAACTTTAGCTAATGTATATTGAGTAATAAATTAAACTAATATAAAAAAGAATAAGATAGAAATACAACAGTTTTACTAGAATTCTTTTTTGCCGACTGAGGCCAATATTGCCGACCAGAAAGAATATTATACAATATTCTAGAATATTCTAGAATATTCGAGCCCAGGCCTGCTGGGCCCCAAGCCTCCAAAATGGCGGCACTCGATATATGATCATTCAATTAACTTGCAAGTTAATTCAATTTTGAATTTTAAAATTTTGAAAACGAAATTCATAAAGTCTATTTACATTTTGAACAGAGAAAGATACAATGTCATCTTACAAACCTTACTACATCATCCTCCAATCCAAGTATATATATGTGTGTGTGTGTGTGCTTGAACATTATGTGTTTGAATCACTTGTATATGCATAGAGTTGAACTTTGGAAAATATTCTCACCTGATGTATATATAGTTTGTGTAAATTGATATTGCTTACAAGGAAATGCAGGGAAGCTATATTCCATGGAGAATATGTTACGCCAAACGTACTCCTGGAATATGGGAGATATGATATAGGTTCTCTTATATTTGAATTTGACAGTTTAAAAATTGCAAATTATAAAAAATGAGTGCAACTTCATTCAATAATCAAATTAAAATAAATTTTTCTTTTATATGCTGTGACAGCATAAAGTAGATGGACGATGTGAGATTATTAGTAGAGGCAGATTCCATTTGAAATAATATTAATATTCGCGTATCAATTCTAGAAGATATATATATACCGGATGGTGACTATGTGTAAGGAAGCTTACAATTAATAGACTTCGTTAATAAATCACTTGATAAGAATGAGTATAACATAGTTAAGAATTGGTGTTAATCGATGCATATATAATATAAACTTATATGGAATAAAATATATGTTGAAAAAATATAATTACATAGATATCTGCATTCTACAGCCTTTTGGAGCCTTTAATAAAACAATTTATTTGTATATTATAGATTAGTATTACCATAATTCATTAGTTGATGTTTTAATGAATTCTATATTTTGTATACATATTCTTCATAATAAGTTCTACCGGTTTTAACCTAGGATTTGTAGATAATACTCTTTTTATTTTATATATTACTTATTTTATCTATATATGATTATGATATAGTTTTTATTTGTAAATATCATCAGCAAGATAAATTTTCGTCTATTTTGTTATACTTAATCAATAAAACTATTTAATTAAGGTATATATTTAGGATATACTATATGACAATTAATTTTTTCATTGACTAAAATAAAAACACACATTAAGTATACACTCATATATATACTATGAATTCCAGGATAACTAAAACGTACGCGCTTTGAACTATTAAACTATGCTATACTGGTATTACTTCCTCTTTTTATGAGCGGATAATATATATTTATATTATCCGAATCTATGCTAGATAATTATTACATGAATACACATTTTAAAGAGAAGTATATTCTTAAAATATTTTAAACATTTAAAACTATCCGTATAGTATACCTTTTAATGGCAAATTTAGCATAGTATTTAAATGGATTATGAGTAATATAAAGCTTTAAATATGTCATCTTAAGTAAGTTTGATAATTAAATTAAGCTTGAAATTTTACATGTCTCTAGTTTAAACTTTAGAATCTCGCGAACAGAACATCATAATGTACTGTGTTAATATATTATATATATATATATAGTCTAAATATAACTTGTTATCCCAAGCTTATGAAAACGTGATGCTTTAGTAATTGATAACCACAACCCGTATGTGGAGTTTATCACTAAACAGCAGTCACTTTAAAACTGAGTAAATGTCCTTAACACCCTGAAATAAAAATAGGACCAATTAATAATATTTAACAAATTTAATTATTTAATATTTATTAATAATTATATAATAGTTAAAAATGAAATATTTTTAGAATATTTTATGTTTAAAGAAAGAATAACATGATTGATGAATCCTTAATGAAAAATTAAATTCTTCCTTACACATAGTCACCATCCGGTATATATATATCTTCTAGAATTGATGCGCGAATATTAATATTATTTCAAATGGAATCTGCCTCTACTAATAATTTCACATCGTCCATCTACTTTATGAGTTGCAGCATATAAAAGAAAAATTTAAAATTTAAAATTTATTTTAATTTGATTATTTGTAAACTGTCAAATTCAAATATAAGAATGGATGCAAGCAAAAACCATACCGAGGGTCTCGAACACTGCCAAGTTGACTTAGAAAACACGCGGATGGTATATGTCCTTTTGGTTTAGGGCTAATTTAAGGTTAGTTTTAGGGTTTAGAACATTTTTCAATGCGTCTCAAGCGCGGATTGGGGTGGATTGAGAGGTCGTCCAAGCGGGCGCGGCCACATCTCGATCTCGATTATGCCAGGGCAGCATGGAATTCCATCTCCTCCATGGTCCTGGAGGATCTTTATGATCCAGGCAAGTCGACTCTGTTACCCTACCCAGGATTGCAAGATCCAGGTTCAAGGCCTGGGATGGAGATTGATTTCATCGGTTCTTCTGAGCTGGAAGGTTTCTTAGGCGAGGTCTTTCAGGTGGTGAACAACAAGACAGTGGGTTTTCTACAGTTGGTTGGACCCAAAGGCTTTGGCAAGAGCTGCTTGTTGAGAGCCGGGTCTTGCGTTCTGTACAAGACTCTTCCCAGCACTACCAGGCTAATCTGTATCTGGAGCATGGAGAGGTGCCGGCCCTCGGTATTTACGTGGCTCAAAAGTGCGCTTCTCTTCGCCTACTGCTGCGATGTCAACGAAGTAGTTTCCATCGGGGCGCTAGAATCGCTGAGCGACATCAAGGATTTCTTCAACTCGAGGGAGGAGATGGGCGAGGAGTTTGTCTTCATTGTCGATGGAGCGCAGAAGACGGATGTGAAGAAGTGGCATGGGTCATCACGAGGAGAGGGTGATGCTGTTGCTGCTTTGAGAGCAGACTTAAATAGCGTCATCTTGGGACGCAAGGTGATCTGGGGCCTTAGTCCCCTGGCAGAGAAGGTCCAAGAACAGGTCGAGGAAGCCAACGATGGAATTGTATGCTACATGGAAGGTTGTCCAAAAGCATTACAGAAGATGAAGGACAGGCTTATTACTGCCATTGCCGAGGCACCTGAGAAGCTGAACCACGATCCCCTGGCAACTGCTGCTCGCAAGCGTGACGTTGAGGAGTATTGTGGCATCCATTTCCTCTCTGTCTGCTGTTTCGAGACTGCTTGCCTGCAAGTAGCTGTGAACAAGGGTGACCTGGGCAAAAGGAGGGAGACGCCATTCAACTCTTGGCAGACGAAGGGGAATGGCAGGAAGTTCTGGAAGCCTTCGCGCAGCAGCCAAATATCAGCGCGATCCGCACGAGCTTGAAGAGATACCTGGGGAGAGAATGAAGGGTCGCTGTCCCCGTATCTGTGACATAACCAGCATGGACCCACGGTATGCACTGGAATGGGCCGAGGACGAGCAGGGAAGGTTTTGCACAAAGTACTTGGAGCGGATTTACCTTGAGTTTGTGCGGAAGCATGAAGGAGTGATTTTGAAGGAGGAAGGATATCTCCCCTGGGTGTCCTACTGCCGAACTTTGCTTGAGGAGCCTGGCATAAATTGGGGAGAGATGGGCTGGCTCTGTGAACGCGTTTCAACCATGGTGATTGCCCGAGGTGGTGTGGATATTTCAGGGCAGCTGATGATAACTGCGTTGGCGTCGGAGATGTTCTACAAAATCCCGGACTTACGCCTTGTGGCGGGAGGCCTGGGTTGCAACTCGGGGGTCATGTTCGTACCTTGGGCCTGGAACTTTGGGAGGGTAGATGCTGTGGTGATATTCAGGGACAGCGCGGCAAAGCTGCATATGATCGGTGTGCAATTTACAACGAACAAGAAGAGGCATGAGCATTCGGAGGACGAGTTGATGAGCGTACAAGTGGCTGGGCAATGGTTCCCCGACATTGTGGACGCCGTGGCAACTGGAGAGTTGACGCTGCATTTCAGTTTCATCTGCCTCGGCTCCGAGAAGTCGATATTCAAGAACGGGACGCTGAAGGAGCTACGAAGGAATGTTCACTTTGGCGTCCTACCCCATTGGCTGCATGTCACTCTCTTTGACGAGGCCCTGAAGAACCGTGTGACATCTGAAGTCCTCGGCTGTCTGCGGAGCATGGCAAACCGGCGGGAGCTCGATTGTTCCGATCTGCCGGTGGCAGAACCACACCCTCCATCACCGTCTCCGTCCTCCATTGCTGCTGGAACTCTCGAGCTCACCCCGCACAGTTGAAACGTATCTCACGTGCCAACTTGAACAATTTGGCCAGTGAGCTTGGCATGGATCCAAAGCAGTACAGCAACATCGAACTGCTTAGAGGTGCCATGAAGGCTGCGGGCAAGATCAAGATAGTAACTTAAAAAAGGATATATGATCTGTTTCTCTTCCATCCAAGGTTATGTACCCGGCCTTCAGCCTTTAGCAATTCACCCTTCTTTAGCATTCACCCTTCATGCTTCCCTTCATTTAGGATGACACATCGACCAACACCTTTCACCTTTGGACATTAATAGGCATTGTCGTTTTCATGAGAAATTGTTATTCAGATAAATGGACTACAAGACTCTATGAACACTAAAGAAAAACACAAATAAAATACTAAACACTGAATGAGCACCATGGTATTCTATTACTTCATCGTGATATAATTTCATATTCATAATTTTACAAGTTGAAAATGTGTTTATCACACTCAAGTTCGCCTTCACTTTAGTTTCGATTTATTTCATGTTGATTCAGTTAAACTTTTGTATGGAAACAGAAGATTTGACTTTGCTTATTATTTATTAATATGGTTGTAATAATAAAATACATCACCAACGAGAGGAACTTTTCAGTCAAATTTATTGTTTAAGAACAAAATCAGTGAATAAAATTTAAGATTTTAATTAATTTCTTTTTGATATCCAACAGTAAATTTTGAATGTCAAATTCATTTTAACAATGTCACTTGACTTTTTATTTATTTTTTCTACATTAAATACCTATTTTACTAAATCAGATGTTAGAATCTTGTGACTAATTGAATTCATCCATTTATCCTTTTAAAGAGATACTTATATGACCATCTAGAGTATCAAGGTTTAACTAATTTTTAATGTTATTCTTGATTAAGTTTTACTTGAAAAAGCCTGTTTCAATCCACTGAATTTTAATACATAACTATAGTCAATTGTCAAAAGTTTTATCAAACTGAAATACTTTTCAAACTAATATATGTTACCTCTCATCTAATTTTAAAACACATCATTTATAATTTTGAGCAGTAGACATATTTTGATAATAAATTGTTAGAGCATTCATAAAATTTTTTTTCTTCTTGTTCACATTTTTTCAAACTAACTTTAACAATTGAATCAAACATCTCCACTAAAGCATTGAGATATTTATTTAATGCTGATAACTTAATTTATTCATCTTCACAATGTAAGGAATGTTTAAAAAGTTTAAAGTAATTATACCTCAACAAATTCATAAATCTGGCGTTTAATATTACTTTTTCAATAAAATCCTTATTTAACTAAATGGATTTTTCAAAAATTGCCATCTTTTAAAACCAAATTTATACTGTTCTTCTCTTTAATTCTTTAACTTCACTTATCTATGTAAATTCTAATACATATTTATTATTATCAGCATAAAATCATGTGATATTCTTTAGTTTGGGCCAAAAATAGTCTTAAGACTTTAGAGCCATTCCCAAAATCCTTTTCAAGAAAGCACCTATAAAATAAAAATTATAATATAATATATAAATTTAAAAATAAGCATTTATATACCTTTTCAAAATTGAAATTGTCTTGTCAATTTCTCTAGAAACATAAAGAATTAAAATGTTTTCTTTTTGAAATTGTTTGATCGAATTATTTTATCACTTTAAACACATTAGCAAAAAGGTGAATGATAAACTGAACTTAATTAAATATAAAATAAATATAAAATTATCAAGAAATAAAAGTGTCATATTTTGAAAACTGTCAATTGGGAATAGGCTCTGAAATATTTAATTGTTTAAAGATAAGCAATGTAGAGTTTCACTAATCCGTACTTGAAACTAAACAATATAAGTTTTACCAATTTGATTATACATTTTCATGTGACAACCACCTAATGCCATATATATTAAGACATTGAGCCTGTATTGTTCAAACTCATTCAAAATCTTCATGTTTGTTATTGGATTTCTTAAACCAATAATATATTTGTCAGCTAGCTTTTTTAATAAAACTCATTTTTAAAATTCACTAGTTACATATTTTATTACTAAAGCTTTTTATGAGCTACACAATGAATCTTAAATAAACTTAACCTTATTTCTTTCAAATAAGCTATAAATTTTATGAATTAACCCACCGTGGTTGAAGCCCCATTTGTAATCACACATTGAGATCAAACTTTTGAAACAACCCTTAAACTATGTTGAATATATTTGTAATTTCTTTTAAGGTTAATGACATGTACTTAGTTTGAATCACACTATTTAAACTTAAAAAGGTTACATATATTATCAAAATGTCTTATCAATGCTTTCATTTAAACGCAACGAGAAACAATGGTTGTTTTTCACTATTGTGACTGTAAACCTCTGTAAATATTTCCCTTAATGTAATTAAAAACTCTTTACCACTCATATAATTATCATAAAATTCATATCTACATGCATCAAACATTTCAAGACTTTTATAAATCTAAGGAATTGAAAAAATTCATTCATTTTATGAAATGACAAATTATTTTAAGATATAAAGTGGATGAGTTTCATTATGTTCACTACTTCTTTGTTCTCTTTTTTTACTACCATGCTCATTCCCCTCTCAATGTCACTCACACCAACATTCTTTTGTGCAAATAAGTTTTTATATGCATGCTCATTATTTTATGAACACTGGAATTTTAATAACTCACAAATGCAGATTCCTAAATAGATGTAGCTCTAGTATTTGCAAATGTTTTTTTTTGCTTTAACAAAAATACAATATTTGCACTTTAATCACTTTATTATCACCCATTTTGCCAAACACAACTCATAAATGCTTATCTTTCCACTTTTTAACATGTTCTATTGCTTTTTTTTTGGCTTCTATATCTCATTTAATTTAAAACTAAATATGCACTTGTTACACATCATTTGCTTTTGCCTTAGAAATTGACCTATCAAAAAAGGTTTGATATCAAATTTATTCATTAAACAAAATTAGAAATCTCAATGACACGTCTCACTTTGTTATTCTTGTTTTGTAATGTAGAGATAAAGTATAATTTGATTCATCAACATTGACCTATCACATTCACATGCCTGTGTGATAAGTTGGATTATTAACATTTACTTGTAATTTCCTTCAATCTGTTTATATTTATTTCACTTATAGTTTACTTAATACAAATCAGCCTATAGTGCACATTCATCTTTCTCTGGAACAGACACATTGTAATTGATTCTTCAAATTCAGCTCTAATTATGACTTAAATTTAAGGTAATTATTGTTCTAGTCAATCAGTTTTGTCATGGACCACTGTATTTTATTTAATTAATTGGTTATGATTAACGAATCTGAAAATTTAATTTAATTCTTACTTTGATTAATTACTGACTTTTATCCAGTAAAATCTAGATCATTAAAAAAACGGTAATACAAAGATTTTAAAATATTTTTATATGTTAAAATATTTCGTTTGTGGTATATTCTAATTCTAGTATATTGTAAAATTTAATTATGATTTAAAAATAAAGACTATCAAAAAACTTATTAATAATATTTTGTTCGCTCTTTTGGACTTCCATGGGTTTAGTAGAAGCACGTTGTGGCACGGTTGATCCAATGGGAGTGACCATGGAGTTCACTGTACACCATACCGTACGAGGTGCCATCGACCTACCACTCTCTTTTATAAAGTTTTTATACATTTTTATATCATTTTATATTCCAAGTTATTGTCCTGGCAAGAGGTTGTGCATATAAATTTATGAGTTGTGATTTTATACACTTTTAAAACTGAAATGCTATTTGAAAATTAGAATTAAACGTATAATGTTTTCAAGAAACCTGTGAATTCTTATAAATTTGTAGTGAAATTTTAACTTTGTAACAACTGTACGTTAAGATTACAGTGCTTTATAGGTGGCCTAACAACTTTGCCTTTGAACATAGAAAGCCTATGTTACTTTTTTATATATGTAAAAATATTTTATACACCATCTAACATATGTATAACACTAATTTGTTATTATTATTCTTATTATATTATTACATTTTCTAAACATTTATATTATGAAAATCCACACACACACATATATTATTAAGTTCTCTTGCGTTTTATTTTCTTTAAATACAAATAACAATGACACGTGCATATACGACTACTTAGTTATAGTGTTGAAGACCCGTAGGAATGCAAATTAATATGACACCATTCATTTCAAGGACAGTCTTCACACCTCTATATTCCAAAACAAACACTTTATATACCTTGTTAACAAGTCCACAAAAGAAATCTGCAAACTACTGGTTTAGGATTTATATCTAGCCCATAACCATATTAAGAGTGTACATATATATATCAGAGTGTGTGTATATATATATACATATATATATATATATACACACATACACACACATATATACACGAGTTCTTAAATCTAAGATAACATGTTTGTGAAAATGAAAAAATTTATTGCTGGGTTAACTTGACTCATTCCTGCTTGCGAACGAAGTCTTTGTCCCAAACTTCGTTTCCAACACAATGAATCTACATTTATGAGTTACCAAAATTTCAATGTTCATAAAAATAATGAGCACGCATATAACAAAAGCTTATCTACACAAAAGAATGTTGGTGTGAGTGACATTGAGAAGGGAATGAGCATAGTAATAAAAGAAGAACAAAGAAATAGTGAACATAATGAAATTCATCCACTTTGTGTCTCAAAATAATTTGTCATTTCATAAAATAATAAATTTTCTCAATTCCTTAAATTCATGAAAAGTTTAAAATGTTTGATCCATATAGATATGGATTTTATGATAATTGTATAAATGGTAGAGAGTTTTAATTTGCATTAAAGGAAATGTTTACAAAGGTTTATAGTCACAACAGTGAAAAACAACCATTTTTTCTCATTGTGTTTAAATGAAAACATTGATACGACATTAGAGAAGCATTTGATAGTATATGTAACATTTTTAGGTTTATATGGTGTGATTCAAACTAAGTACATGTTACTATTAGTATTAACCTCAAGAAAAGCTACAAATATATCCAACGTAGTTTAAGGTTATTTCAAAAGCTTGATCTTAATGTTAACAAACTAACATGTGTGACTACATATGGGAATTCAACCGTGGTGGGTCAATTCACAGATAAGGTCAAATTTGTTTGGGATTTATTATGTGACTCATAAAAAGCTTTGGTAATAAAAGATAAATTTTAAAAAATGAGTTTTATTAAAAAAGTTAGCTTACAAAATCTATTATTGATTTAGAAAATATAATAATAGACATGAAGCTTTAAGAGAGATTTTGAATGAATTTGAGTAAAACATGTTTAATGTCTTATATATATATGGCATTAGGTGGTTGTCACATGGAGATGTGATAATCAAATTGGTGAAACTTTGCATTGCTTAGTCTTTAAAAAATTAAACATTTCAGACTACTCCCAATTGATAGTTTTCAAGATATAACACTTTTATTTATTGATATTTTTAAATTTATTTTATATTTAATTAAGTTCAGTTTATCATCTACCTTTTTGATAATGTGTTTGAAGTGATGAACAATTCGATCAAACAATTTTAAAAAGAAAACATTTTAATTCTTTTAGATAAATTGACAAGACAATTTCAATTTTGAAAAGATATATAAATAATAATTTTAAATCTATGTATTTATATTATAATTTTTGTTTTATAAGTGCTTTCTTAAAAGGATTTTGGGAAAGGCTCCAAAGCCTTAAGACCGTTTTTGGCATAAGCTAAAGAAGATCACATGATTTATGTTGATAACAATAAATATGTATTAAAATTTATATAAATTAGTGAAACTAAGGGATTAAAGAGAAGAACAAGTAATCTGATTTTGAAAAATGACAACTTTAAAAAATTTATTTAATTGAGCAAGGATTTTGTTGAGAAAGTAACATTGAACACCAGATTTATAAATTTGTTCATGTACAATTACTTCAAACTTTTTGAACATTCCTTTCAGTGTAAGATGAAGAAATTAGGTCATCATTATTAAATAAATATCTTTGAAGATGTTTAATTCAATTGTTAAAGTTAGTTTGAATGAATGTGAACAAGAAAGAGATAGCTTTATGGATGCTTTAAAAATTTATTATAAAGATATGTCTACTACAAAAACCTTAAAGTAGTGTGTTTTAAAATTAAATGCAAAGGCAACATATAATTAGTTTGAAAAGTATCCTAACTTGATGAAACTTTAGCAATTAGTTATAGTTATGCATTAAAGTTTAATGACTTGTGAAAGAAACTTTTCAATTAAAACCTAATTAAGGATAACATTAAAAATTAATTAAACCTTGAGATTGTAAATAGTCATATGAATATCTCTTTATAAGGACCTCAAATGAATGAATTCAATTGGTCATAATATTATAACATTTGATTTAGTAAAATAGGTGTTCAATAGAAAAAATAAATAAAAAACTTCAGTGACATTATTAAAATGACATTTGGACATTTAAAATTTACTATCGGATATGGACAGAAAATAATTAAAATCTTGAGTTTTATTCACTGATTTTGTTCTTAAACATAAAATTGACTAAACAGTTCCTCTAGTTGGTGATGTAGTTTATTATTGCAACCCTATTAATAGAGAATACCTAAATCATTTTTTTCTATCACAAAAGGTTTAACTGAAGCAAAATGAAGTAAATCAGAATTAAAGTGAAAGTGTGATAAACACATTTTCAACTTCAATGGACCACTTCAAATTATGAATATCAAAGTAATAGAATACCATGGTGCTCATTCAGTGTTTAGTATTTTATTTGTGTTTTTCTTTAGTGTTCATCCATTTATCCGAATAACAATTTCTCATGAAAATGACAATGCCTATTAATGTCCAAAGGTGAAAAGTGTTGGTCGTGGTTGAAAGGTGATGTGTGATCCTAAATGAAGGGAAGCATGACGGGTGAATGCTAAAGAAGGGTGAATTGCTAAAGGCTGAAGGCTGGGTGAATTGCTAAATACCTGGGAAAAAGGAACAAGATCATATATCCTTTTTTAAGTTACTATCTTGATCTTGCCCGCAGCCTTCTAAGCAGTTCGATGTTGCTGTACTGCTTTGGATCCATGCCAAGCTCACTGGCCAAATTGTTCAAGTTGGCACGTGAGATACGTTTCAACTGTGCGGGGGTGAGCTCGAGAGTTCCAGCAGCAATGGAGGACGGAGACGGCGATGGAGGGTGTGGTTCTGCCACCGGCAGATCGGAACAATCGAGCTCCCGCCGGTTTGCCATGCTCCGCAGACAGCCAAGGACTTCAGACGTCACACGGTTCTTCAGGGCCTCGTCAAAGAGAGTGACATGCAGCCAATGGGGTAGGACGCCAAAGTGAACATTCCTTCGTAGCTCCTTCAGCATCCCGTTCTTGAATATCGACTTCTCGGAGCCGAGGCAGATGAAACTAAAGTGCAGCGTCAACTCTTCAACGCGTCCACAATGTCGGGGAAGCCACTTGTACGCTCATAAACTCGTCCTCCGAATGCACGTGCCTCTTCTTGTTCGTTGTAAATTGCACACCAATCATATGCAGCTTTTTCGTACTGTCCCTGAATATCACCACAGCATCGACCCTCCCAAAGTTCCAGGCCCAAGGTACGAATATGACCCCGAGTTGCAACCCAGGCCTCCCGCCACAAGGCGTAAGTCCGGGATCTTGTAGAACATCTCCGACGCCAACGCAGTTATCATCAGCTGCCCTGAAATATCCACACCACCTCGGGCATTCACCATGGTTGAAACGCGTTCACAGAGCCAGCCCATCTCTCCCCAATTTATGCCAGGCTCCTCAAGCAAAGTTCGGCAGTAGGACACCCAGGGGAGATATCCTTCCTCCTTCAAAATCACTCCTTCATGCTTCCACACAAACGCAAGGTAAATCCGCTCCTTCCCTGCTCGTCCTCGTCCCATTCCAGTGCATACCGTGGGTCCATGCTGGTTATATCACAGATACGGGGACAGCGACCCTTCATTCTCTCCCCCAGGTATCTCTTCAAGCTCGTGCCGATCGCGCTGATATTTGGCTGCTGCGCAAAGGCTTCCAGAACTTCCTGCCATTTCCCTTCGTCTGCCAAGAGTTGAATGGCGTCTCCCTCCTTCATGCCCAGGCCACCCTTGTTCACAGCTACTTGCAGGCAAGCAGTCTCGAAACAGCAGACAGAGAGGAAATGGATGCCACAATACTCAACGTCACGCTTGCGAGCAGCAGTTGCCAGGGATCGTGGTTCAGCTTCTCAGGTGCCTCAGCAATGGCAGTAATAAGCCTGTCCTTCATCTTCTGTAATGCTTTTGGACAACCTTCCATGTAGCATACAATTCCATCGTCGTTGGCTTCCTCGACCTGTTCTTGGACCTTCTCTGCCAGGGGACTAAGGCCCCAGATCGCCTTGCGTCCCAAGATGACGCTATTTAAGTCTGGCCTCAAAGCAGCAACAGCATCACCCTCTCCTCGTGATGACGCAGGCCACTTCATCACATCCGTCTTCTGCGCTCCATCGATGATGAGGACAAACTCCTCACCCATCTCCTCCCTGGAGTTGAAGCAGTGATATATGCCGTAGTAAAAAATGTTATGGATTAATAATTAAATTAAATTAATAATTAATAAATTAATAATTAATTTAATAATTAAACATTTCCGTACCATTTCTTGACTATCACTGAGTTTAAGAAATCCTTGATGTTGCTCAGCGATTCTAGCGCCCCGATGGAAGCTACTTCGTTGACATTGCAGCAGTAGGGAAGAGAAGCGCACTTTTGAGCCACGTAAATACCGAGGGCCGGCACCTCTCCATGCTCCAGATACAGATTAGCCTGGTAGTGCTGGGAAGAGTCTTGTACAGAACGCAAGACCCGCTCTCAACAAGCAGCTCTTGCCAAAGCCTTTGGGTCCAACCAATTGTAGAAAACCCACTGTCTTGTTGTTCACCACCTGAGAGACCTCGCCTAAGACACCTTCCAGCTCAGAAGAACCGATGAAATCAATCTCCATCCCAGGCCTTGAACCTGGATCTTGCAATCCTGGGTAGGCTAACAGAGTCGACTTGCCAGGATCATAAAGATCCTCCAGGACCATGGAGGAGATGGAATTCCATGCTGCCCTGGCATAATCGAGATCGAGATGTGTCCAAGCGGGCTCGAGATGTGGCCGCGCCCGCTTGGACGACCTCTCAATCTGCCGCGCTTGGAACGCATTGAAAAATGTTCTAAACCCTAAAACTAACCTTAAATTAGCCCTAAACCAAAAGGGTATATACCATCCGCGTGTTTTCTAAGTCGGCTTGGCAGTGCTCGAGACCCTCCCTATGGTTTTTGCTTGCATCCATCCACAATGTACAAGAAACAGTGAGTGGAGTGAATAAGAGTGCTCCACAGAGTGCAACCTATGCTGCAAGCGAAATGCTTGCTACCACATTATCTTGTACACAAAGTATGACCACCCATCAAGAACACTCTCTTGTGAAGCCAGTCCAATGGTAACAATCCGACCCCACACTGAAAGTTTCAAGAAGAGCGGGAGACAACATCCGTTGCTCGTTGTTCATTACAGATAAAAGAAGACAGGTGCCTAAGTGGTCGTACCGTCAGATGTTTATGTAGACTTCAACAACCCTTGCACCTGCAGAGTCACTCTAAACAGGCGCTTGGATAATATACTTGTGTATTGCTTTTCTTCTTTATGGAATATGCTGAAAATTTTAGGATGCCTCATGGAACACCCAAAGCCAGGAAAAAAACATTTATATTCCCACAAACTGAACATGTTGGTGACTTCCTCATGGCCTTTAGTAAAGCCTATTGCAGGAGCCTTTTCGAACTCAGGTTCATAGCAGTGGCCTTATCCTTCGCACTGATCTTCCAAGGAAGTCACAAGTTCAATGTCATGTAACTTTGCAGATCAGCAGTATGCCCTTGGATAATACCTCCATGCCTAAGTTGGAAGTCTTGGATGAATATGTCACATGCAATACTTGGAAAAGTGTATCAAGTATCTCAGGCATCGTAGCTCCAAAATGGTTGATTGTTAGCTTGAGCTTTCCAACAAACCCACTCATGCAGCATTTTAACATCCTGATCAAGAGGTATGGTTGTCTCTATTACGAGTGCATATCCTTCGATATAAGACGACTTAGAAACAGTCCTGCTTGCCACAAAAGCCTAAAACAACCTGCTCCTGTCACTGCCTCACTTAGCAACCTCCTCTAGCTGCCATATTCAGCCACAAAGCACTAGTTCCACATTGCCCATGTAGTGGTAAATCCAGCTCATAAGCAAACCATGAGAAACTCTAAGTCTTGCCCATTGTGAGCGCATCCTACTCTCGGCATGGCCTCACATGCCTGACCCTGTGGAACCAACACAAAACCATTGTGTTCAATACACTGTCATGTGCATCCTAGAAAACCCATCATGAATGACATCTTGCAGAATAAACCATAACTAATACTCCTTTGGATTTCCCATTCTCTAGACGTATCATGCATCACACATTGTGGCAGCACAAGACAATTCTTGCCATGCACACTATGAAACTGTATGTCCATGCTCGAGATGTGGCCGCACCCGCTTGGACTAACTCTCAATCTGCCCCAAACCGCGCTTGGAACGCATTGAATGCTTTTAGAACGGACGACAAGGATCGTGTAAGCTGCAATTTAGAAGGATGTGCCAAAAATACAACCCGTTTGTTTGCAAAATAATTTGCAGCCATTTTGCAAACGCCTACTGGCAGTTGGAAGACGCTACATTAGCCTTGAACTTAGCCCAGAATGGTTAAAATTAGCCTCATTAACTACTACCGTTTGCAAAGAAACGCCGACTTGGGTTAGGGCTCCTCCGGAGGCCTTGGTGCAGGTTCTGCTGTGCGGAGCAGTGGTGCGGAGTGTGCTGCTATTCATCAAACAGATGTTGCGCCTCCTATACCGCTGCCAAGGTGTTACGCTAAATCCGAAAGGCCAATAGTTTCTTTGGGATGCCCAGCGAAACAAAGATCAAAGTTCTGAGTTGAGCTTACTAGTGTGACCTGAGACATCGACTAAGTATCACAAGTGTGATCATCAACACCAACAAGAATGTCTTTAAAGAAGCTTGGAGGTTCCATAAGAGCATGGTTGCATGAGTAAGCGAAGTCCAAAAGGTTTGAGCAACCTACACACTTGAGCGCTCGTGATCCTCACATTCGAGTGTAGTAACATGTCCTGATGCATCTGAGCATGTTCTAGGTGTGCTAAGGTAAGTTCTAGGTGAATCTAGACTAGTCCAAGGTAGCCAAGCCAAGTCTAGGGTGAGTCCGGGCTAGCCCACGGTAGCCAGGCCAAGATTGGGTGTGTTGGAGCTGGTTCTGGGTGAGTCTAGGCTAGTCCAAGGCAATCAGACTAAATCTAGGTGTGCTAGAGCCAATTCTGAGCGAGTCCAGACAGGCTAAGCACTTTCTAGGCAGACTAGGTGTGCTTGGGTGCACCCAAGGTGTCTCCTAGCACACCCGAGTGCATTTGGCACAGCCAAATCGCAAGAGAAAGTTAGCCCAAGGCTGGCAAAGTAAGCCCATGGGTGTCTACGGCTAGGCCAAGGCTGTTTGAGGTTGAGCTTGACTCTCTAACACCAAAGGAGGCATTTGCGATGCGCAACGAGTACCAAGGGGTTGTGAGAGATTGGGACAAATAACGAGAAAAAAGAGTGTGGGCTGGCTCCTCCCTCATCATGCTAGGTGACACCACACCCTCTCCTGCTGAAGTGTGGGTGTGGTGGAAGCCCAAACATGGTTGCCCATAAGGGGGGTGGTACCAGCATATATGGGGAGGCCGGGTCCCCCAAGGGGGCTGGCTTGGCTGGGCAAGCTAGTCTCTTGGCTAGGGAGTGCTAGTTCTCCAAGCCTATTGCTGAGCAGGGTAGCAAGCTAGACATCGTTGGAAAGCTCTTAACATGAGCTACAGTGTGGAAGTGAAAATCAGGAGCAGACTCAACACCATGACGCAAGCTCATGTTGAATCTTGAAAATGAGCTATGGGAGCTCTGAGTCTTACTTTGCTGGAAAGGTCTTGAAAAGGGCTAAAAAATTGTCTCTTGATTGGAAATGTGCTTCCAAGTGCTCCCTTCTAGTGTGTACCCGGGAAGCTTGGGTATGCACAAGTTATGCCTGGGTGTGGCTTAGGTGCACCCAAGTGTGCACTGGCTGCACTCAAGTGTGGTCAGATGCACCCCGAGTGTGCCTAAGGGTAGGCTTGTGTGCACTCAAGTGTGTTGCTCACATACACAACCAAGTTCGACGTTCGCATGTTTGTGTTTGGTACCAACCTCCTAGTAACTAGCCTAGTGTAGAGCTAGCCTTCGCGATAGCTTAGCCCGGAGAGCTAGAGCCTAACAAGGAGTTTGACAAGAGACCACGAGGCACGAGGATCCGACCAAAGTTTCTAGTGTGTGGTGAGCCTATACGGCTTTGTGTGCTTAGTTCAAAGGTTGGCCACCTACCAGACGCTCCTAGACGTGATTCTAGGCGCTGAGTGATTCCAGTGACAAGTTGAGTTGCTCGGGGGCAAGAGCCAAAGGCAAGTCCGCCTGAGGTTGGGTGGAGAGTCCAACTCAATGGAAGATCTTGTCTTTGCTCTCAAGGTTAAGTGCGAGGATCACTAGCGCTCGAGTGTGTAGGTTGCTCAAACCTTTTGGACTTCGCTTACTCGTGCAACCATTCTCTTATGGAACCTCCAAGCTTCTTTAAAGACCCCTCGAAGCATTCATTCTCATTTGTGTTGAGGATCACACTTGTGATACTTAGTCGGTGTCAATCAAGGTGCCTACTGTTTCCAATTGTTCTTTCACTTCTTCTAGTTGAACCAACCACATCAGTCAATCGTTGTCGATAACACCGCATAAGGAAGTCATTATGTTGTGGAATTTGTTTGCAGAACACACATTGAAGATTATCGAAGCCATGCTCAGAGATTCGTTGACATCACTTATATTGAAACGTCCCCTCAATACTCACAACACCACAAGAAGTCTGCACTATCTCATGAGTCTCAAGTTCAGCTTGCCAACATACACCACCCCTTGAATTATTAAGAAACCGTTTCAGTTCAATTTCTATATTTATATGCAATTGCCAAAATCCCCAACACATAAGCTTCATTAAATCAATTTTTTAATGGAACACTGATATAAAAACTTATTAGAAGTTGCTTCAAAATTTATAAATTTTGTGATTGCTTTCTTGTGATTTTGAGAAGTTAAATATGAAGAGAAGAAATTCTTTAATGCATCCCAAGCAATAACTCCACCAGTGGACTTGTCACATTCGTCACACCCACTGAATACCAAGGCTTATCATTAATAATCTCACTTTCAGGATGGAACTTGTCAAGTTTGTCTTTTCGATGAAGTTTAGACTATGCTGCCTCCTGGAACTTGTCAAGTTTGTCTTTTCGATGAAGTTTAGACTATGCTGCCTCCGCATCAATCTTCCATTTGGCACCAAGCTTTCCTTGTAACATTTTTGGTTCTTCCTAGAAACATTATCTTGCTGAAAAATATAGAAAATATAATTAATATATTATATATAATAACATATTATCGTTTAATGTCTTGTATGAAGTTTAGTATGAACCTCTATAAGATCACATTCTTCATCATTTGGAACTTGTTTAAGCTCCACTTCACTTTCAATTGCTCGTACTGTAACTTGTTTATCTTGCACATACCATTTTGCTTCTTGAATGCTCCTTATTCCAAACCCTCTTCCAATCAATAAAAACTCACTGTGTTGGAAAGATATATGCTAAATCAGATTAGATTTCACAACGAAGAGCTTGATAAATGAGAGGAGGTAAAACTCTCACAACACCAAACTTAATAAAAGATCCATCCTTCTCCAAACAAATCACAATAGATCTAGACATGTTCCAATCTCACTATATTCAAACTTCCAAATCTCTAACCTACGCATATCCATTTATTGTGTTCTTCATACCCCTAACCCTAAGGATATACCATACGCGTATATACATGTATAAAAGTAACCCCTAAAGTGCACATACATGTATCTTCACATTCTTAAGAGTGAACTTCCCGAGATGTTATCTTGTCAACCTTCACCACTTTTTGAGCTCAAGGTGAGTGCAAGTGTGCTCGTTCACACGTGTTTATCTATATGAGTATGTTATACAAGGCTTGCGTCATAAATTGGTATCGAAATAACTATATACTTTCACATGAAGTACTATATTAACGAATTATTCCACAAGATTCATGATGTACAAAATGTATCTTCAAGATTCAATTGCACTGCTAAAGTTCTAAGAACAACCTTAAATATCTTAAAATTTGACCAACAAAGTTAATTACATTAAGGTCAATGTCAAAAATATTTCAATTTGCTTGAGATTTTCTTTTCCCCCACTAACTTATTGATTACCTAGTTCTAGTGTAATATTTAACATAAATACATATATAGCATAAATTGTAATTTATATTGAATATGGATTCATACAAAAGCAAATGTGTAAATGTATTAAAATAAACCCTGAAATAAATTTATTAGCTTAAAGAATAGTTATTGTTGAAAATGCACAATAATTTTGCATTCCATTATTTTCTTATGCATCGGGCACTGAGAGCCAGTACCAAGTCCCCTTGAGATTCCTCCACAGATTAAGCACATAATCCTTGGTCTCATTATCCATGAAGACAATCTCCATATCCCTAGAATGTCCACACTGAACTTTCCCAGCCTACATACTTATATAATTGAGTTTTAATTTAAGTTTAAATTCCAATAGGAATACATTTTAACTTAATATAATTCATATATTTATGTTATATAGTTCTCATGTTTTGACTATGCCACAGTGAAAACCAAGAAAGGTAAAGGAAGTAAAACGCAATGAACTAAATAATCAACTTACTAAAAATGACACAGATCATGAATCACGAAGGTTGTCACGTTGATTCCTTCAAGCTAATCATGAAGTTTAACCATGAAGGTTACCCTTGAAAGTTAGCCATAATATATTAATAACCATGATATATCTTAGAAATTACTAAAGATATTTATTATCATGAAAATTTATTATTGGTTATAAGACAGTTCAAATATAGTTAAAATATACATTTCCTTTATATATATAAATCTCCACCTTGAATACAAACGATGTTTAACTTTCCTGTATTGATGTGTATTTACTTTGTTTTGCCTAAGGATTCTCACAAGTAATGTTTAATACAAATTTTATTAAGCAATTCAATAAATTATTTATTTAAATTTAATGATATATTCTTTGTTATTGCTTTATTTTATATGAGAATTTAAAATAAAATAAAATGATATTAATTAATATATATGTTTAATTTATAAAAAGATTATAATGAAATAAAATGAAATAATAAAAATATATAGTCCAACTTATAAATTGGAATAACGTAAATGTTATAAGGTAACTACAGTAAATACATAGGTTACCCTAGTAATTAAGGTATATACGGGGCTAATCGTATAATTATAAGATAATCTATTATGAGTTTATAGGATAGTCCAAAATGATTAAGTATATATCTTTTACTTATATATAAACCTTGACATAATACAAATAAAGGTTATCCCCAGTTTTTTTTTTCTTTCTTTGTGTTGTTATTGTATATAGTCTCAAGGTCCTTACATAATAAATTATCCTATTTCTTTGTGTTGTTATTATATGTTGTCTCAGGGTCCTTACATAATAAATTATCTTATAATTATAGGATTCATATATACCTTAATTACTAAGGTAACCTAAGTATTTACCGTAGTTACCTTACAGTGCCACAATCTTGTAAATAATTATATATTGCATCATTTATTTAATTGGTTGTGTTTGAAGTTAAATACTACAAATTATAAATTAATATTAAAATTATATATAGAAGTTTAAAAAGGAAAAATGTAATTTTTAAAACTTCAGGGTTATATGTAAATATGAGAAATTTTAAGTGTATTTATATAATTTTTTTTTCTACTATATAGCTTCTGGTTTTTACTTCAAGTTATATGTAGTATACCAGTTAATTAATTGTAATAATTAAATTCTAAGAATAAAAAGAAAGTTGGAAACTTCTAATATAATAATTATATAACACATATACTGTATACACATATGCCTGTATGCATAATATGACACATATATACGCATGTGAAAACTACATACTAATCACAACATATCTTTTGTGTGTGTGTGTGTGTGTGAGAGAGAGAGAGAGAGACATCCTTCAATATTTATTTTTATTTTACACATTATTATTTAACTAGTTCAGGTTTCACTAAAAAGAACAATCAGTTAAATATTAATTAAAAGATTTTAAATTTAAATAAGCTCAGTAAAAAATGTACTATGTACAACACACAAACATGCCGCATATATTGTGGGGGCACAGCGAAATTCGAGCGCAGGTCAACGAGCTTGACCAAGATTTGCGAATATTCTTGAATATTCTGTTGTTCCGTACGATTTCCGTCTAGATATCCTTGAATATTCTGGAAATTTTTCGTACTGCCAAGTGTACACACAATTGGACCTTCCAAAATTTTCAAGAATATTCTAGAATATTCTAGTGCGGCGGCCGCATACAAAATATGGTAGTATATTTTTGTTGTATTTAAAGAAATATACGTTAAATTACTTAAAAATATGCTAAGCATAAAATTACTTAAAATTTATAAAAATTATAAGTTTGAAATAACAAATATAAAACCGAAGCTGTTTGAAAACAAACCAAACACACTAAATAGATGGTGGAGGATGGAGGTTCCTTGGTAGCATCAATAAAGAACTTAGTTCACGGGGTGCAAGTGTACGACGTTGCAAATGCTTGACAACTCGAGGATCAGCTCCCAGTACACGCTTGTAAACAAAATACATATGTTTGCAAGGCACCCACTGACGACCATTGCAGAACTCCGAGCATGAACAAGATGGTGCGCTGCAAATGACAACCCAAGCAGATGTATGGTCGTTGTCACATACTCTGAAGCGAATGCATGTTGGAGGATCAACCACGTCAACTTCTGCGACATATGCTCCCAACGTCAAACATGCTTCAAAACTTACCTGTTGTTTCTTAGACATCCCTAAAGGTGTTCTTGTTGCACGACCACTTGCAGGAACAGGAGGTCCACGAAATTGTGCAGGGGGTGTTGAAAATCCAGTGACTCCAACAGGAACTGAAGGAACATGAGGTGTTGAAAAACCTGGCACTCCTGCATGAGCTGAAGGAAGCCCAGCTAGCATAAAACCTGATCTTGCCAGATCATTGATCTCCATTGCTATCAGCTTCGTGCCCACTTGAACTTTCCAAACCGAGGTAGAAGCTGGCGGAGAAACAATAGTTGGTCTTGGATGTCTGCTGCAAAGCATGTTTGTTGGACAAAAATACATCATTTGTGAGCGAAAGCAGTTTCTTTGTCATTGTATCTGATCCTTCCAAAAAAACAAGGAGCAGCCACTCGATTACCACTAGGACTGATCTTTTTGTCACAAGCACTCCACTGACCTCCTGAAGAGGGAAAGCCTGCCAGACATTTCACAGAACTTCTTTCACCACATCTTCTAATCGCCCATTGTCCAGGTGTAACATCTTGTTCTTCAACCAGAACATATTCTTCATGTTCTTCTGCAAGTTGAAAATCCAATCGTCGCTTCCGTCTACACTGTGTTGGAATAACCTGTTCACTATAGAAGATGTCCGGTCGGTGGGATCGTTCAGCCTCTGACCCCATATTTCTTTGCACAGTGCGATGTTCAACATTCGTGGCAGCCACAAAAGCAGTATCCTGCATGCTTGATGGAGCAACATCTTCAACTAAGTCGATGATAACCTTTGCTGTAGGTGTTGTTGAGTTAGCATTTGACATTCTTCTCTCGAACCTTGCTGAGAGCTCCTCTGAAGTCGGCCCGGAACCACTATACCTTCCATCTCTAAAAGCCTTCACAAGAGCACATTGTCGCACTGATTCAGTCAGGTCGTGGATTGTAGCTTGGTACAATGAAATGTATTTTGAATCTCTAGCCCTCCTCCATCTTCCGTGAACAGACTCCGACTGGTTTGTCATGGGCACAACCCTTGCAGCATTCTCCGGCATGCTTTCAAGAACAACATTTGAAATATGATTCTTCTGTCTTTCCCACCATGAAAACCACGTCTGCATAACTCCAACATCCTTCACATTTTCATTCCAAAAGCGGAAAAGATTATTTTCAATTTCTTCACGATCAGTTGTTGATGTGGCTGTTGGCCATGATCTCAAAAGTTGAAGATGTTGTTGTTGATGTTCAAGAGGGACCCACTTCCTTGTCACACGTTGTATGGCTTGTTCATAGTGAAAGATACAGCTCCGTTCACGTCCAGGAATTTCTTGGCCATTAAAGAACACATTCCTAATTGCTTGCCAGATCGCTCCTGCTTCATCGGACATAAACCCAGCGAACTGCACATTGTAGATTCCCTTCTCGGAACAGACATCCAACATAGCACGAAAAAACTTCTCCACAGCTCCAGCCGTTTGTCTCTTCATGTCACCATAAGCAATGGTGGATAATCGGCACACTATAAAATAATCAAAGAGTTAAGCAAACAACAAAAAGATAACATCTTACTTTGGGTCGTAAACATGCAATGCCAGAGTGATCCACTTATCAACAACACGGTGTGTGTGATCAAGTAGAACCCAACTCTTCTGCAAAGGGCCAAGAGGAGGTTGGCACATCCTTACATAATCGATTCCAGAACCTGGCCCTGAAACCGTCATCTTAAAAACTAATGCCTGGTCGTCTGAACCACGGAAATTCATCCCAGGATAGTGAATCACGTGGATGAATGGGATAGACAACCTTCGTTTCAGCTCCAATAATCCATCAATATTCTCTGGCATTTCAGCAGCAGTTCTCTTTGCGGACGCTACCCATTGACGAACTCTGCATCAAAGGTATTATCAAAGAATGCTCAGCACAAAGTAAAACTCTAATTGTACCTTCGATTGTTTGATAATGGTTGCAAATGATCCATGAGCTTATCCCAACTTCCAGGCTCAGAATTATCTAATAGGAAACCAAAGATAGCATCTTTACATGCTGCCATTTCGATGACTCTTGGACTAGCTCTGGGAGTTCTTTCTGTTGCATTCTGGACCGCCATATGCATTTCTTTGTTCGATGCAGAAACACCATCACCCACTGGATGTGAATGTTTTCCCTGGTGGATAAACAATCTAGTCTTGGTTATGTTGTCTAGGAAAACGCAGAACGCCATAGCATGACAAACTTCAAGGCACAATGGATTTTCTTTACAGAAAAAATATGTCAATCCTTTTGCCAGTTTGTCGATTGAAGGTGGGGAAACAATACATCCTTTCCATTTAGTGCAGTTCGGAAATCCTGCCTTAGAAGCAGGGCAGTTCGGGTTGATACAGCAAAGGCTCCCAACACATTTGCTCCTGGACACCCTTGCTTGAAAATTCCAGTTGTTGGTCGTTCCTACTGTCCAAGTATGTCCATCCTCTTTCCGATTCATTCCTTTGTATTTGTATTCGGAAGGAGGGAAATACAAATTTTTACTTAAATATGTGTTTGTATTTGTATCCTTTTATATAGTACGTTATTTATCGCAAGTATTGTATATACTGTTGTATGGTTTGATTAAACACAGTTTTATAGTTAAGGATCAAAGGGTTAAGTGTTAGATTTTAGGGTAAAGGTTTAGGGCCGCCCATTCTTCTTCTCCATTCTCCATTGTCGAGAGAGGGCATTTTGTTCTTTTTTTTGCTGCCGCTCTTGTTCTCCATTTGCGGCGATAGGAGGCTAGTACGACATGGCTACAGATAAAATCTTATATATGTATATAGCAATTTCTGTGCATGTATGTGCGAATTTAGTAGGATTTCTCTCTATTCACAAATGCACGCGCATGCACACACACACACCTCCGACGACATGAGTTATTGCCGATTTTGGCAAACACACTCACACACACACATTCCTGCCAAATTGGGCAGAAATTTATGCCGCCTGGATGGTGCGGCGGCCACACATCTGGGCGGCAGGAAAATCCGTGTGTGTGTTGTGTGTGTGTGTTTGTTTGTTTGCGCACACACATAAATAACATTTTACACACGTACCACATTATGATTATACAACATTAGACTTGTATACATGTGTGTGTGTATATATAATATATATATTTAAATACATACTTAAAAAGACTTATATATATATATAGTATAAGTATATGAATTAAGACTTGTATATATGAGATGATGCTTTTTCGTCTGTATATACATGTGAAGAGATATGAATATACCCATATTCTCTCACACAGACACATCACAAAAACACAAACAACATTGCACACACACACACATAAGCAACATTACACACATACACAAGGAACATTATATAGTGAGCACACACACAAACAACATTACACATGTATAAATATGTGTGTGTGTGCGTGTGTGTCTATATATATTGATAGGTATACATATAGTAAATGTGTGTCCATAAATTAAAACAACTCACACACACACTCTTATCAGTTGTTGTAATTGCAGAATGAGGCAAAGGCAGAGTAAGAGACTGCGAGATAAATACAAGACTTTGACACTTCAAGAACATATCGTCCAAGAAGCTCTTGCAGATATGGCTCCAAAACCTCGTGGCAAGAAAGGAGGCCGAGGCGCCAAGCAACAACTGCAACGCAAGAGATGATGCCGACGAACAATGAACCTGTGGATAGTTCGCAAGTCATTGATGAACATGTGTGGTGAGTGAATGGATGCCTAGAAATAGGGAGATCGCAGGAAGCTCTGCAGAACACGGTAATGCAGAGGAAGTACCGGACATTGATCTTGGTAGTAAAATGTTCAATAAGAAGAGGAAACTGGATGCTCCTGAGGATGTTGCCGAATCATATGCAATTCCGGAGCGGCTGACACTTGAGGCTCCATCCAAGCTTCTTCGGGATCTTGTTATTCGGTATGACACGGATATTGACACATCGCTACAAGGACGAGACCACTACGTTCCAGTTGAGCTTGGTGAGCCTCCGCGTATCCCGGTTCACAGGTTGCTCCCACACCAACGTTTGAGGAATGTCACTAAGGACGGCGTGAAAGACCTTGTTGGATGGATTAGAGCTGAAGGATTTTACCAGGAGACGTCAGTGTTCACCTTATCTTTCGGACCACAGCTGAGTGCAGACGAACGCCGAAGTGGAATGAGTCAGAAGCACAGGTCGATAGAGAGTTTGAAGCGGATTTGCATAAGCCAGCATTTTCTGCGTGGTATCGATTTCTGAAAGATGCAAAGTTTCTGGTGTGGGATGGGAATCATCGTCGGGTTGCTTTGAACACTTTGCTTGCTGAAGAGCCAGGTTTGAAATGGACTTTGCGTGTACGTGCAACACTCATAGCATCCACAGTGCAAGAGGAGAAGAGACTAATCGCTGCTTGCAATCGGTTGAATGAGTAAGTGACTTGTTTGTTTCATTATTTAAATACTAAATAAATGTTGTTTTGTTTTGCAGAGCAACTGCTCGTGTGGTTCCTACAACAATCATTCACACCTTGCAGTTCTTACGGAATTGTTGTGTGAAGTCTGCAGATCTTTCTACCGATCATGTTCTTCGCGGATGCCGGAGGAAGATAGAAAAGCTGTGGAAGTGTGGAGATCGAACAGAAAAGAAGACGTTTGGTACGAGTATCCAAAGACGACATTGGTGAAGATTTTTTGGGAGGTAATCTTTTCTTCTTCTTTTGATTGTTTTTTGATTTTCGGTTTCTTTTGCAGAATCAACTGAAGCGACAAATCGCTACAAAACTTGCGAACAGAAAACCAAACCAGACAGAATCTCAGATCCTCTCCAGCGTTTACAAGACATTCACAGTTCGGATGAACAAATTCCTCACCATTGCTGATCCGGCGGTCGGCGAAGATTGGTTCAAGGCGATCACAGATATCACTATCAAACCATCAACGAAGCAAATAACTCTGGAGAAGCTTCAAATGCTCGCGAAGTCCCAGCTTCCTTCCAACGTCAAGGTTGATATCCTTGGAAGCTTGTGCACATTCAAGAACGTGGCGTTCTTGAGAAGCTGGTGAACATGACGGAGAAAGACAAGAAGGAAGGTGTCACCGGCTGGCCTGACAAGGACTTCATCAAGTTTTTGCACATCTTTACTTACTGGTTCCAGGTAATTTAATATTTATATTTTTCATTTTTATTCGTTTTATCGTGCCAGGTCGCGGGAGCTAAAGAGCTTTTGGTCGAGCATGTAGAGGAGTTCATGACATGGTATACGAAGATGCACAATGAAATTAAGTTGGATATGTACCAGAACATGCTCGAGAACAAGGAGTTCGGTGCGACAATTCCACCTCTCGACTATTTGAGCTGGAAAAATCTGCAAAAAAATGGCATTCAGGCAAGTCTTTTTTTTTGTTTCTTTACAGATTTTTATCTATTTTTACAGGTTTTTAAAATGGAAAACGATGCACTCCCTGAAGATTTCAAAGAGTGGATGGATGTTACCAAGGATTCTAGCATGTGGAGCCGGTTGTTACGTGATATCAGTGATTACGAAGTGGAACACTGTCCTTTCTGGCTGGATTTCCTTCCTGGTGACTGTCCCGAATGGGAGATGGCCAGCTATAAGATACACAAGGATGATCGGCGAGAGCTATTATGGAAGAACGACAGTGCTGCAAGGAAGCTCCATGTGAAGATGGATATCAGGTATGCTAGATCGGCGAGCAAGGTCAGCAAGGGACAAGCTTCTTCTTCAGCCCCATCCTTCATCTCGGCTGGATTGGAAGAAGATGATATGTTGAGGATGGTGATGCCTGAGAAGGGAAATGGAAGCTGGGAAATCATTCATGCAGATTCAGAGAACCTTGCAGTCCAGTACTTCAAAGCCGGAAGGCCTTTTCCGTCAGGATTGAAGGAGCTTGAGGATTGGATCGTGAGTCACAAGTCAAGTTGGACTATTCATGTGTTTGGTGCGAAGCCTCCACCAAAATGCATCCAGGGAGCTGTTGATCTCGTTGTCATCGACCCGCCTACCGATGCGTTGCTGAGGCAGGCGGGATGGTGGATCAATACACGAAGTTTCTCAGATGCTTTGCTGAAGAACTTGGTGAACCTTGCTTTCGGGATATTAGACAGAGCTGGCATGTGGTAGTGTTTGTGCTACCGGATGATGTTCCAGCTTTGAAGAACACTGCAGAAACTTGCAAGCTAAAGTTTCTGTAGATGAGTTATGTGCACACGACAAGTCATGGGGATACCGTTTTCTCTAGAAAGGTAATTCTTTTTTTGAGAATGTCATTTTTTAATGTTTGTTTTTATAGGAAAGCATCATTGCCATGTGTATTTTTGGTTTCCCCTACTCTAAGGTTGCCAAGAACAAGGAGATCCTGGACACTCGCTACACTCTTCTTTTTGATGAGCCAGAAGATTTCCAGCTCCCATGGTATAATGTTGTATTATTTCTCATGTTCTAATATTGTAACTTTCAATTGGCTCGAAAATCTCCCAAGTTGTTTGCGATGCTAGTGGAGAAGCTCACAACCTGGTGGGAACTGTGGATCTAACAGTGGGAACCGGTGCTAGTATTCTTGCAGCTTTTCACACAGGGAGACATGGTTATGGAATCGACATCAACAAGGATCTGGTTTTAGCAGCCAGAGATGTCTTCAGGAAGGTCATTCCAAGTGTTACAGCAGCTGAAGGTGGTGGGGATGATCAAGTTGTTTCCATGATTACTCCTTTTGATGAGTGGAAGAGGGCCATGGAAACAGAAGCACAGGATTTGCCTTTGGCTAGCGACAACGATGGAGACCAGGATCCGCCTTCTCGAAACGACGAGGATGTTGTTACGGAGAAGTCCGTGGAGCACAACGACGAGTCATCAGATGAGTCAGCAGAAGAGAGATCATACGAGTCATCAGATGATGAGTGAGATTTGTTTTATCATTTCTTTGGTTTTAAACTTTAATATGTTTTCAGTATTGTTCTAGACTACGCTAATCAGATGGCAAAGAAAATGGTTGAAGAGTTCGAAGTTTAACAGACAGATTTTGGAGAAACGTTCACGACACCGTAACAATGCATTCATTAACGACGAGGCACTGGCTGGTGGAAACGAGTCTTCATGATTGAGTTATGTTTTTATTGTAATTTTATTTATTTGATGCTAAATATAAATATTAAAAAAATAAAAACATAAATATAAATATAATAATATGTCAGATTAACCCCCAAATTTGTGAAACTTTGACACCATTACCTGATGCCGCACCAGAATGAACGCACCAAATATTCTTTATACGAAAAACAAATATTCTGTACGGAATGGAATATTCCGGTATGACGGAAATCCGTACGCTCGGCAAACTGCGCTCGAGGAAATGTCAAACCCTATATTGTGTGTTAATATGTACACGCATACATTACTACTGTATTACATCTTAAGTTGTTTATAATTAGAACTTATAAAAAGCAATATATTCTCAATTAAATAACAAACTACCTTACGCTAAGATTCATAAACTAAACGTAATATAAGTAAACTCTTTCACAATATTAAGAAGAAAAGACACATACCTTCTTTAGTTTACCTATTAATTCAAGCTTTAATCTCCTTAATCTCCTTAAGATGCTTGGCTTTAGCCTTTAACGACTGGTCACTTATGTCGGCCAAGCACTTAAATGAATATGGCTCGTTCATCGCAATCTCTGATAAAACCTTACGGTTTAACTGAATATTCTCTCGCATCAATCCGTGCATAAACTCGTTATACCTCAGCTGCAAAACATATTATTATCATCCTACTACATTTATATCCTTTATATTTATATTAATATTGTACACTAACGAGAATGACCATAATCTTTTAGCAACACTGCTCAAATAAAAGTAGATTGCCTTAATGTCTTAATGAGAGCCAAATATGAATATAAAATTATTATGTTCCATCTCATGAAATGCATGTATATCTTATATTATGAGTATTAATATTAGTTTCTGGCTGTATTATGTTATAACCATGTGCCTGTGTATACAGTTATCTATATAAACATCATATTAAAAACGGGTGCTATAACATATACACGCACACAAATTATACAGTAATGCTGAATTATATTTAAGTACATTATCAACCCATATATATATATATATATTATATATATATATATATAGACACACGCACACACATACTGTATATCAGTATTAACTAAATTGAATATGAACTTGAATATATACATATGGATATATGTATTATATATATATGGAGAGAGATTTATAATGAAATTAAATATAATTCAGCATTACTGTATAATTTGTACATACCCGTGTATTGACAATATATTATCGTGTGTCAATGATATATATATATTATATATAGAGAGAGAGAGAGAGAGAGAGAGAGAGAGAGAGAGAGAGAGATTTAACAAATAGTGGAGATAATTGAGAATGCCGATGAGTGTACTTGTAGAAAATGCTTACCCGTAAAGACGAGCCCCTGCATTGATGCGCATAATCCACAGGCTGCGCATGTCCCTCTTCTTGTTGCGGCGGTCACGATACGCATACTGCAACGCCTTCTCCACACGCTCGCGTGCAATACGTATGCAATTCTTCGCCCTCCCCCTGAATCCCTTCGCAAGCTTCAAGATTGTGTCCTTGTGCATCCTGCCCGCTCAAAAACCCTAAAAACAGAGGAGTAAAACCCTAATGTCAAATGTATATGAATAGTACAACTTTCTGTATGCGCACACATACACTAAACGAACTTTGAATTTAATTACATTTATATATATAATAATTAAAATACTAGTTTAATATATAGATACAGTGCATATTGATTTTTGATAACAATAAAATTTACTTTGACCGTTACATCAAATAAAAATATCTAAGTGGTTTTATATTTGTATATGCACGCCCACACACACAATGTGATACGCTAAACAGAATACACTATTGTTCAATTTCTATCTACCTTGGCTTAGAACTTAAATTATTATTTATATATAATTATTATAAATACTAGTTTAATATAGATACAGTGCATATTGATTATTGATAACAACATTTAAGCTAGATTATACTATGCATTTTAAGCTAGATTATATTATGATGTGTATACATGCTGCTGTATATATGTGCATGCACACATACACTAGACAACACTATATATGTGTATGTAATTATATATTTTTCCACCGCATATTGAGTTTTGATAACAGCTACATTTTATTTTGGACTTTACATAAAATAAAACATTTAAGCGGTTTTTATATATGTATGTGTATGCAATAGTGTATGTGTTGTTTAGTGTATGCCTATATATAGCATGCATACACATACACATAAACCACTTAGATGTTTTATTTTATATAAAGTTCAAAGTATAATGTAGCTTAAATGTTGTTATCAAAACTCAATATACACTGTATCTATATATTAAATTTGTGTGTGTGTGTGTGTGTAAATCAGTTCAAAGTTCTATAAAAGCCATGGTAGATAGAAAATTTACAATAGTATATGTGTTGTTTAGTATATGCGTGTGTGTGCATATATAAAACAGCATGCATACACATACACATGTAAAACGATATAGGTTTTATATTATGTAAAGTTTAAAGTAAAATGTAATTTAAATGTTGTAACTAGTATTTATAATACTTACATACTCAAAGTTCTATAAAAGCCACGGTAGATAGAAAATCTACAGTTTAGTGTATGTGTGCGTGTGCATATTTGTAGCAGCATACATACACATACACATGTAAAACCACTTAGATGTTTTATTTTAGGTAAGTTCAAAGTAAAATGTAGCTTAAATGTTGTTATCAAAATTAAAAATGCACTCTATCTATATAATAAACTAGTATTTATAATAATTATATTTAAATGTAAATAAATTCAAAATTTTAGAAAAGCCAAGGTAGACAATAGTGTATGCGTTAAAATGCCATTATCAAAACACAATATGCTATTTAAATATAAATGATTGAAAATTTTAAAAAATGACAAGGTAGATAGAAAATCAACAATAGTGTATGTGTTGTTTAGTGAAGGTGTGTGTATGCATATATACAGCAGCATGCATACACACACACATAAAGATGTTTTATTTTATGTAAAGTTCAAATGATAATGTAGCTTAAGTGTTGTTATCAGAATTCAATATGCACTGTATCTATATATTAAACTAGTATTTATATATATATATAAATAAAATAATTAAAAACTCTTTAGAAAAACCAAGGTAGATAAACTGTACTTGTTATTTAGTGTATGTGTGTATGCATATATAGAGCTAAAACCACTTAGAGGCTTCATTTATGAAGTAAAGTTAGAAGTATAATGTAGCTTAAATGTTATTATCAAAACTCACTGTATATTAAATCTCTCTCTCTCTCTCTCTCTCTCTATATATATATATATATGCAAGTTGAAAGTTCTAGAAAAGCTAAGGTAGATAGAAAATCAACAACCTTATCCAATCCTATAACCTAGAAACCCTAATGTCAAATTAACAGTTCTAGTTCTTTATGTTTGCAAACGAGTACAATGATTAAGTACAACTTGTGTACTTATATTATAGTGTGTATGTGATCGAGTGCAACTTGGGTGTGAAAATATAAGTGTATGTGATGCATATATACAGCAGCATGCACAAACATATAAATGCTTTACTTTATGTAAAGTTTAAAGTAAAATGTAGCTTAAATGTTGTTATCAAAACTCAATATGCAACTGTATGTTTATGTTAAATTAATATTTATAAGAATTATATAATATATATATATTAAATGGAAATAAATTCAAAGTTTTAAAAAAGCCAAGGTAGATACAAAATCAACAACCTTAACACTTTACCCAACACTCAATTTAGTACGTGGCTACATCTATATCCTATAAAAAGTTAATGGACATGACACCTTTACGTATAGAAAAAATTTCGTTATATCCGCCATTAATCTGTCGCGATTACCGGCCAAGATCATCTCAATCGGAGCCGTCAAGTGAGTGTCGATCATACGGTTCCAATCTTGCCAGCTGCATTTTGTTTGAAAACGCGGAGTATTTATATACCGCCATAGCCAGAGCATATGAAGACGGGATTCTCGTGTGTGTGCCAACTTGCCATTTGAGTGGGCTTTAAATATATTCTCTTCTAGATTTTCTGATCTTATAGAATACCATTTTTTCATAATTTTCTTTTTCAGATAAAAGGAGCTATTTTCTCTCTTCTTTATAATGCGTGTGGAAGAACAGAGCGTCCAAATGGGCGATCTCGTGTGTGTTACAGGCAACTGGGGAACAATGGCATCTCGAATTGTACACATACTTCTCAAGAGAGGTTATTCTGTACGCTGTGGAGTACGTCTCAGCTCAGGTATGTGTATGCATGCATATGGTTCTCTGGGATGATTCTTTCTTACTTGTTTTATGTGTTTTTAGATGAGATACAGGAGCTTCAGTCATTTGCAGGCGCCAATGAGAGGCTACAATTAGCGACAGTAGATGTTTTAAAACTACAAGAGCCTTGCGAAGACTATACGTGGGTGTATAGGCGTAATTCATTCCCCTGCTCCACATGACATGAACGGAATGCGGGATTACCCAGTAAGTAGAGAGAGAGAGAGAGAGAGAGAGAGAGAGACTTATTCGTGTAGTACAGGCGGATATGATCGAGTATGAAGTCAAAGGAACACTAAATGTTGTAGAGGCGTGTGCAAACTCGGAGTCTGTCAGGTATGTATCTAGAACATACCACACACACATGCACACGCACGCACGTAACCGTATGTATGTGTTTTACAGACGTCTTGTGCTTACTTCGTGCCTTTCCACGATAGTCTATATTGGAACAGGACAAAGGGATATCATTCTTGATGAGAAATGCTGGACAAACCTGGACTTCTGCAGAGAAAACAAGGCAAGTGGGACAATTACAGTCGTGCTCGACTTTACTACTGGATATAATATAGTTTTTATTTATATATTTTATTTGGTGTTTACAGCTATGGTCACCGCTTTCCAAGACTTCAGCAGAGAGAGCTGCATGGGCTTTAGCAGTCGATAAAGGACTGGATATGGTAGTTCTAAATCCAGCAACTGTTGTAACAAATACAAATCTCCACGGTAAATCATTATTTAACATTAATAAATATTTGCTAATTTCGTGTTTAAGCAGAATTAAGAAAGTTAAGCTCGGACGAAGTGTATGCATACGTACACGTAGAAGATGTAGCTGCTGCTCACGTTGCGTTGTTAGAAAAGCCAAATGCAATGGGGAGGTACATATGCGTTGGAAATGTACTCGCTGGCACTGATGTTAAAAAGAGGTACAAATCTTATTTTATTGAATAATTTATATTTTATTATTATTTAATATTATATAAGTTAACTTTTTTGTAAATTCCAGCAGCCAGCAGATAGTGTCAAACAAGAAGCTTATGTCACTGGGAATGGACAGGCAGGAAGTTTACTAGGCTAAAAAGATTACTGCAGGAAAAACCAAAGGTTTCCTGTTCATTCTTTTTAATAATTATAATTCAGTGTAATGTTTGTGCTTAATTATAAAACTTGTTGATTATATATAGTTTATAATATCTGAAATTTGAATTTTTTTTAATATTTTTGAACTACATTTTTATACAATGAAGTGTTGGGCCTAAAATTATCATTTTATATCAAAATAAGATTGTAAGTAAAAAAAAATCTTAATAAACTAAAATTTTAATCCAATTTTAAAGTGGGTACAGTACAATGTTATGAAGATTTAGTCATGCATACAATGCTGTATATGATTTATTTAAGTCATGCATATTGTATGTAAAGCAAAACCGGATCTAATCTTGTGCAAACTTAAAGCTGGTAGGCAAGCAGTGTTTGATGCATGTTCTTTGTCATTTAAACTAATTTAGCTCCCTTCTTGATTCACCACAATCATATGAAAATGATATTTACTTTGTTTACCATGTTTAATAAACATATACGCATATCTATAGAATATGCCTTTCTTAAATAACTGGTAGTTGAACAGGTGAAATGGCTAGTCAATGGTAGTCAATCTAAGAGACATCTACAACTGTCTATACCTAACAAGTCCACCTTAAGCTTAACTGCAACAGTCTTTATAAATAATATATAATATGCACAATAAATATAATAAATACTTTTTTGCTAAAAGAATTTGTATCGTTGACTCTGAGAAGACTGAGGTGGGTAGTTAGTTGGCTGCATATGAGTCAGATACAGCGTTGACGCTTTTATGAACTTCAACCAAAAAACAGAAGCTTCTATCATCAGTTTTTAATGTTGTGCATGACGAGAGACAGACAAGTTTCTTCTCTGGCATATGCATATACGGATATGTGTGCATATACATACATTTTTCATACATACGGGTATGTGTGCATATACATATATACGGCATTTTCTTGTTGTAAGAGAGATCTAATTCTGACTACTCAGGTGTACCACATCCACGGCCATTTGGTCCACCACGTCACCCCCAGGGAACACATATACACGCTCCTGATCCGCTCTCCGTTGTTGTTGAGACTGTTGTGCCGTCTCCGTATCCGTCTCTGTCACCGTCAGCTGGTTATATGGTGTCGGTTAAAGGGATTGTGTTTTTCTGTTTTTTACTCTTTTCTACTTCATGCTCAATGTTTGAGTCGTAGTGAAATTAATAAAAACGGATTTTTGAGTTTTCATTTAATTACAAAGTGAACTTTTAAGTAAAGTTATGTTTATTGTTTTGATTCATTATTATCTAAATTGAATAAATTCAAATTTACCTTTCTAAAACCAATATAATATGCAATTACATATTTTTACATGTAAACTATATATGATAATCAAATTATGCACACACGTGTGTGGTGGGTGAGAGATAGAGAGAGAGACATACATATTATACTACATTACATATACATTCCTAATACATTACATCTACATTCATATTTTCTTTCTTCTTCTTGAGAGATTTTTATAATAAGTGAGAGATGTGTATCTATATTAAATATACAGGTTGATGCATTCTCTTAATAATTCAGATATGTCAAAGAAATATTTTGATTTTTATATCTATTGATGTATGCAATGTTAAATTTAGAAAAAGAATGTATTTTTCTATTCTTAAACCATATGTTATATAGTTTAATCTAAATATTATACCAAATAAATTACATTATGTATATTATACTGTATTAAAATCACATTGTTGATTTTAAATTTAAATTTATAAGTTAAAGGTTTAAATATTTAATTTTAATTTTAAAAAATTAACAGTGAGATTTTTCATGTTCAAATATAGTTTCTGATGCTGATTTAAATATTAATTAAAACATATTAAATTAATAATTTTAAATTTAAATTAATATATGAGTTACAATAGTAGTAAATTCACTGGTATTGCTTCTAACCTAATTAATTTATTTATTTTTCTTTACTTTTTCTATTTGTTTTAATTTCTCTATAATAATATCATATTTTATTTATAAACCATTAAGATATGTTTAACTTATGGTATTAAGGGTTGATTGTGCGCCGTCTCCACGGTTCATATGCCACACATAATAAAGAATACTAATATATATGATCTTATATTTATATGTAATTTCAAACTTTATTTTTTTATTCTAAACGTATGTTATAGTGTAATTATTATATAAATATATTACATTATGTATATTACATTGTATTAAAATTAACATTGATGTATTAAAATAAAATTTATAATTTTAAAAATTTTAAAAATTTTAAAATTTAAAATTTTAAAATTAATGTGGGATTTTCATATTCAACTCATGATTTAAATGTTAAATAAAAATAATATTAAAAATTTTAAACTTACATTTTAAAATTAATTAATATAATATTGTTAATGTTATAATGAATTACTAGTGTTGTTCTAACCTAATTTTTTTTTATATAATTATTTGTTTTTATCTTGATCTTGTTGTTTATTTTATTTATAAATTACTAAGGCATATTTAAGTTATAAACTATAAACATTTGCTAAGAATATATAGATATTATTTATAAAACTTATATAAAGATTATATTTAGGTCTAATGTGTTTTAAGTTCCAAATAAATGATATTCATATTAGTCACATATGTTTTAGAGATATATATTTATTATTAAAAAGTTTCTTTATGTTTATCATTTTTAAACTCCCTTTCTATTACTACAAGCTAATGTATAATTAACATATTAATAAATATACCTACATTAAATAATGTCAGTAGTTACCTTACAAGTATATTATATAGTATATACACATTATATATCTACTATAAATAACACACACATGCATACATGCACAAACACTTGTAAAGTTACATTTGAATTGACAAGTAATGATTTTTTTTTCTTGCAAATAAGTTACAATTATTTTTCTTAATAAAATATAAGATTAAAATATTTGTTTACATAAAAATAAACAAATCAATTGAACAAACGGTGTGGTGCACCACTTAGGAACCATGACGTGCTAGACTTTAAATATTAAGTCAGTTACTTTTATTCAAATGAAAATATATACAACTATCTTGAAAAAGCTGGTTAATTTTTTTATTAAACTAATTAAGCTATGTAATTATCTCAATTAACTTTAATTTTTATATGATATTTTCATTTTTCTATTCTTTCTTTATTTTTCTTAAATCACATATGGCAAATAATTGAGCTCCAACGTAGTTATCATTAGTAAAGAAGTGGAAACTTATGGATTTATTAATTTTTTTAGTGAATGTAATTACTTTAATTTACCACTTAAAGAAATTTCAAATGTAATTTTAATGCATATTAAGGTCTATAATGTCTATTTTCGTTCATTTTTGATGGATTGACATGATTTTATTATAAGAATTAGTACAACGTTATAGAATGTGTAGAAAAGGAACAAACCTCCATAAAAAATAAAAATCAAGTTGAATATGCTCATTGGTAATATAAAAAAATGTAACTTCCTTTTTTTTAATAATATTATTCCTCTTTCTAAGGTTGATATGAATAGATTTTTCTGAACGCATTTTCGGTTTGCGACTGTATTCTTGAACGTTCTCAAATCTCACAAACACATTCTCTAGTAAAACAAAAACAAAAACAAAAAAATATTTAAAATATTTTAGCGTATTTAAATATTAAAATGCTGGGATTTTAAAATATTCAAATTATATATTTAAAATTAAATCAAATAAAATAAACTAATAAAAACTAGATAAACTCCTCGTGTTTGATGTCTCCTTCAATGTCATGTGTTTATGAACGTGTTTTACAAAACACATTAACAAATATGTTTTGTTAGCGAACAGCTGCAAAAACATGTAAACCCGTTCTTTGGTAACACTGCCTCTCTCTTTAATTAGGAAAAAATAAAAGCCAATTGGTGTACTAAAAGAGTTTCTATGTTATTTAAAAAGGTAAAATATGTTATATATAAATTAAATGACTTCACCAATTAAAAATTATAACACTTTCCTGAAAAAGTATCTAGAACATCAATGCAACAAACACACACACACTCACACACGTGCACATACACACAAACAAACTCATGTATACATTCATATAAACATGTAATATATTTGATATAAATACTTGTAATAAATATATTATTATCTAGATGATTAGTTAATGGCTAGAAGATTTAATTTTACACTCAAGATAAAAAAATCGATGAAGGAATAACAATTATGTTATATGAAGGTAACAAACACTAACATGTAAGAGATAATATGCAAAAAATGTAAGCAACAGAGACAATGGTCGATCCGCACCTGCACTTATACTTAGCAGTTAATGATCTGTACATTTGCACATAAAAACTTTAAAGTGATTTTTACGATTTAATTACACATTTTAAGACTTCTTATGTTCGCACATGACAGTGAATTATTCTCAAATTTTAACCTAAATGCGTGTGTCTTCGTACATGAAACACTTAAATTTTACTAATGTTTTCACTCCGAATATGTTTTCACCTTTAAAATTCAAATTTTCAAATTTTTAAATTCAACATTTCCACAAAGTTTAAGAGAGAGTTTAGGGGTAGTTAGTGATTTAGAGTTGCCGTGCCCAGCTTCACGTGCCGTGGGATTCATGCGCCCAACTCCAAGAGCTCGTGGAGGTGCTAGATTCCCGTGTGCAGCTCGGGAATTCCTGCATGGAGCTCGTGGAACTCTTGGATTGGCACGTCCTAAACTTGGGCCCCAAGCTCCACCTCCAGCGCCTCAATTGAGGCCTAGAGTCCATCCATCTCCTCTCCCTGCTCGCCGCCTAATTGCCGTCTTGATCGCCACCCTAATCGCCTCGCTCTCCTTAAATCCCCAATCACCGCCTCCTCACAATTCATGGGGTGACAATTGCACCCTTGACATCAACCTCTAGATGCCATGAACCCTAAACCTAGCCCTTAAAGAATCTTAATGAGAATTTTTTAAAAAATTTATAAGTGCCCCTTAAAATTAAGATCACCTTCTGAGATGGTTTTAAATTTTAATTTTTTCTTTTTGAAATACTTAAATTTTAATAGTTACACCATTAAATTTAAATAGGTGCGGAACAAACAATCTTAAATTCTTCACACTTAAAAATTTAACGTAATGGCCGCCCTTATCTCCTAAATACATGTGTGGAGCAATTTAAGTGCACTTTTGGCCCTTATCTCTAAGTATAAGTGCAGGTGTGAATCGATTCAATATGTAAAAACATAAGTATTTTTATACACTTTTAACATATATATTATAAGACTACTTTACAATAGTTCAAAAGCCACAACTAAAACATGTGGGTAATTTAAAATTGTCTTCTCCATTATTCTTTAATATATATTATCTCTTTTATAGGGCAACTATAAAGGTTAAATAACATGTGTAGGGCTTCCTCAAGTATATAAGTTTGACCTAAGCATGATGGTCAACAACATTCCACTTGAATAGGGATATGCTAGTAGGAAGATACATGTGTTACTACAAATTATAAGGATATATAAAAAGCCCCAATGGACCATGCAATGCAATGTAGAGATTTAGGTAAGCATTACAATTTTAGGTTAATCATGTAAAACAATAGAACCCTACACACATGTAAAGAATAAATAAATTTGTTAAAATAAATTCTACTTTAATTGCTTTGTTTATATTGTAAAACAATATTAAGAGTTAACTACTTGCTTTTTAGGTGGATTAGAAGTTAAAGATGTTAAAAGGATTTGCATTTGAAAATTTCAAGCGAGTTTGCATTTTGTCACATGAATTTAAAGATGAAAGATAATAAAGTGTGGTTCGTGCTCAAGCAGCCATGATAAAAAAAAGTGCATTAATAATTTTCTAGCTCTTAAAACCAAGGGGGCAATGATTTTTATTACTAAGGTTGCTATATTTTACTTTTAAACATAATATTATCAAAATATATGCTACTGATTTTCATAAGGGTTGTTCGAAACATAAGTATGTACAATATTAATTAAACAATGATACAACTTCATGTTTTTAATGTTTAAAAATAAATTCATGAAATATGTTGTGTTTCATTTAATTGTTTGTACACGTTTCTTTAATAAGAATGTTATTTATTTACACAATTTAAAAGTAAGAAGATAACATTAATTTTAATAAAACATCATAATTTTTATTAATATATTATTTCAATAAACATCATAGTTTTGATTAAAAGACAAATATGTAACTATTCAAACTATTATCTTAATTCAATGAAATTCTACAATTTTTTATGTGATGAAATCAACAAATAACATTGCTAGAATTACTTAATTTTAAAATATAAAATAGAATAATTCTTCTATATAAAGTAAACTAATTTAAACATATGGTAAGCAAATATTCATTAGAAGTTAGTTTTTATGTATTAATCATATGTTTTAAATGAATAAACTAATAACTTTATATAACAAAAAAAATTAATTTAGTGATAGATAAGAAATTTAATTTCATATACTAAACTATCATATGCCCCGTCCCGCCTTGACTCTCGAGGTTTGGCAATTGAGTAGGAATACACAATTTTCATTAACAATTTTAAAGTTTAAATTTATTAAAACTATATGCTTATTGAGAAATTAAATATTTAACACTATAATTATTTTGTTTTAGCTTAAAAATTTGGCAACTTTAAGGAAAGGCTTATTAAAAAGTTTATTTATGTTTTCATATTATAAACCCCATTATATATACAAATTCTACATAAAAAAACATGTTCCAAAAACATGTTAAGAACCCTATTTTAATTTTGGTCAATTTTTAGTCCAAAATTGTGATACTAATGACAAAAAACTCATCTAAAAACTGGGACGTCCTCTTTTTGGGGCGTGCTTTGTAAGTTTGTAGAGTAAATTATGTATAAATGTAAAATGTGGTGAAAAGTTATTTTTTTAAGTGCATAGTCACTTTACATGTATTATGAATATTGAAGACACAAAAAAGAAATATTAAAAATCTAATTTGGTATTGGAGGTTCATGCTTAATAATTTCATATTGAACAAATTGATGTACGGCAGGTTACATGCAGGTCCCTTCATTTAGTACATACTACTATGGTTGCTAAGTTAGTATTAAAGATTTTATATAAGAATTAATATTTAGGTTATCTCTTGTATTCTTATTCCTCTATTTTTTATTTTATGAACTATATTCTTAGCTTATAAACTTGATGGTTGCTGAAAATCAGGGTGTACCTTATGAACAATTCAAATGTGCCATAATAAACTTAAAATATTATTATTACTCTAAACGTATGGTTATTTTAACATGTACAATTTTAAATTTAGAAAGAGAATATATTTCTTATTTCTAAATCATATATTATATAATTTAGTTTAAATATTATGGTATATATGTACATATTACAAATTAACATACATACTTTTATATATATGTATGTATGTATGAATTTAGGAGATTAAGATTTTATTTCAAGTATTTCATTTGTAAATATAAGTAATTGAATATTATTGATTTTAGAAGAGTAAATTTGAATTTATTTAGTTTAATACTAACCAATCAAAACTTCTTAAATTCATTCTTTATGTAAAAGTTCACTTTGTAAATAAATTACTGAATTATTTATACAAATGAAAACTTAAAATCCTATACTTACATATTTTTTCAGATTGATTTCAACTGAAACATGAAGTAGAAAAGAGCAAAGAGCAGATCAAACATAATCCCCTTTATAACCGGCTGATGATTGAGACGGACTTGGTGACGGAGACGGAGACGGAGATGGCACAACAGTCTCGAAAACGGGAGCAGGAGCAGAGGCGTATATATGTGTACCCTTTGGGTGATGTGGCGGACCAAATGGACGTGGATGTGGTACACCTGAGTTAAATATATGTCACGATTCGATCTCTTATAACAAGAAATTCAATACCTTGTTTTGGTGGAACATGGGGGTGTCATCGTCTGGATCTGGTGGGTGTGGAAGGAGTCCAAAATCTATATATATCATACGTTAGTATTATGTCTTCATACACAATCCACGCACACTCACTCACTCAAAAACACACACACGCACACACACACACAAATATGTGGAAGAAAACACATGCACACACTCACTGACACACACACGCATGCACAAAAGCATAACTTACCATCAAGGATTTCTGGAATCCACACAACCATGCAGTAATTTCGTCTGGAATAGCAAGCAACCGAGGGAACTGATTATCACACATTTCTTTAAGACCAACCATGTTAGTGCCATATTTTAGATAGTTTGAACAATTTTCCCTTAAGCCGGGAGCACACCACGGAGGCGGATTCGCAAGTTTAGAAATAATATTTAAATTACATATGCTATTCCATGTAAACTCTGATATTTTGTTGATGTTTACACAAATTGAATTTGGTGTCACTTTCTTGAATTCCTTACAATATGTAAACAATTCTTGTGTGATATCTATTTATACTGGAGATGTTGTTATATATGTGTCATGTGTACTTTCAAGGGCAAAAGGTTTAGAAAATGTATACCTTGTTTGTTATAATTATTAATGTAGGAAACATATATGCAGTATGTACTAAAATGACATTGACTTTGGTATACACAAATGACTTGTCATATATATACATGCACATGTTTCTTTTTTACTTTTGAAAAATCATGTTTATCCTTTACCATGGAGTCACCTAAGTGAAATAACATTTACATTTTTTTATTTTTTTAAAAAGGAACACTCTTCAAAGTAAGAGTTACTTACTTCTGAATATTAAACTTGTGATAAAAAGAAACATGTTACAAATATTTGCCCATGTTAAACAAATTCTGGTTTTTATATTATCAATCCCATATAAGACTTAGTGTTTAAATTTATGTTGCATTTGCACTAAAATTATGTAATAAAATGGTGGCAAGGCTTACAATGTATGCCCATATTTGTTTAAATGTTTTCACCATCACAAGCTACTCAGGAGGATTGTTTTGTGTTAAGCCAAAACAATTTTAAACTTAGACTCATCATTAATATTATTATTAATTTAATTTTAAATTTTAAATTTATATAAGTTTTAATATTTTTAATTAATTCAGCAATGGACAATGTAATATATATAGTGAAATGTTTAAAATAATATTTAAATTAAATTCTAGAACATATGGTTTAAAAATAAAAAACTATACTCATTTCCTAAGTTTGTAAATATGTAAAAAAACTATAAAATTAGAATATATTAATGTTATTTACTACGTGTGGCAGAGATGAATTGTTGCATTGGTCTATTATGGATTGATGTGACTTTTACACCCTTAAAACTTTATAACTATACAAAAGGCAAATTTAAAAGGTTAAAATGTAACGAGAGAAAACATAAACTAATACAAATGCTCCTTGTTTTTGAGCTTAATTATTTAATAATAATTTATTAATTAATGAATTTTCAACTCAATTATTATATTTAATGTTATAAGTTTATCTTTAAGTTAAATTCTTAACTCAATTGTTATCTTTAACTTTATTTATTTATCCTTAAGGCTTAACTATTTAATGACCTTTAATTTAGTTGTTATTTTTAACCACCCTTAACCTAATTATTATTTTTAATCTATAACTTTATTCTTAAGTTAACCTTTATTATTCTAAACCTGATATGCATATTTAATACTTAACCTAGAGAATTTATCTGTAAGTTGGACCCATAACCTCCTAGGTTTACCTATAACTATTTAATGACTTTTAACCCGTTATTATATTTAATATGGTGAGTTTATCCTTAAGTTGAACCCTTAACTCAATTTTTATCTTTAATATAGTGAATTTACTAATTGTTATCTTTAACCTATTGAGTTTATGCCTTATGCATGATTGTGCATAACCCATACTTGATTGAGCAACTTGGTGGGCTTAATTATTAATTATTTATAACTAAATCCTTAACCTAGTTGTTATTTTTAACTTGGTTGAACCTTTAACCCAATTGTTATTAATGACTTAGTGAGTTTATTAAGATCTTATACCTCGACTTAACTATTTAATGACCCTTAATTTAATTATTATTCTTAACATAATGAGTTTATCTTTAACCTTTTAAATTACTCATGATTTGGACTTGGTGAGTTAATTAAGATCATATACTTGGGCTTAATTATTTATGACACTCAATTGAGTTTATTCTTAAATTAGACTCTTAATCTAATTGTTATCCTTAATTTAATCTTTCACCCAATTATTATTTTTAACTTGGTGAATTTATCTTTAATTTAACACTTAATCCAATTGTTATTCTTAACTTGATAATTTATCCTTAAGTTGAACCCACCTTAACCTTGTGAATTAAGATAACTTTTTAATTAAATTTAGGATAATCATTGAATGGAATTTAGAATAACTATTGAATAAAATTTAGAATAACCATTGAATAGAATTTATGATAATCCTCAAATGGAATTTAGGATGGCCATTGATGGAATGTTGATGACAAACACACACTCACACAAAAAACTTATATTAGAAGATATAATCTTTATATAAGTTTTAAAATAAATATTTATATACTCTTTATAGCTTAAATTTACTTTGGTAATTTATATATAAAATGTTATATCATTAAGGAGAGTTTAAAGAAAATCAACAACAAAAACCATAAGAGATTAAGATAAAGCTTAGAGTTTTGACCCAAATGGCTGATATGATGTGGCTACCAAGTGACCATTGCAGAATTAATACTTGGTAACCACAAAATTGTTCCTCTAAACAAAACCCCTATTAAGGCTCAAAACCCCTATTAAGGCTAAGGCTGAGTAAGTGTCCACAAGAGGTGCCCATGTGTGTTTGTGAAGGCTTTCACTAAAGAGCTTAGGTTATTCAAGCCGTGAACATGCTCACATACCCCAACATTAAACACTCCTAGCCATACATGCTAGTATAAAAGACCTAACCTCCCTTGAGTAGATGCTCGAGGCTCAACACCCCCACTCCGAACACATGCATGTGTTTGCTAAAACCACCCACTATTCGGCATTAAACCCTTGACATGACTCCTAAGGTTGCACTTTGGGTGTTGTACCATGCAACATCCAACCTAATATCACATATAAGTGACATTATTTCTAAAGACATGAATATCAAGATATCCATTTAGAGACAAAAGTTACACTTGGTTTCACGAATGAGGTTTATGGATGCCAACCCTAGATTCTCTCATTTTGACCCTCAAGGAACTTGACTGCCAAGAATTCATATTCATAATTGGACAAGGGCATGTACAATGTTCACATTATGAGTTAGGATGTGTGCCTTATTTAGTTGCAAAAACCATTCTTAGTTTGGCATGGAGGAGGAGGCCAAAGCAAGGCTACATTTGCAGAATGTGTACTTAGACAAGACCCTTTAGATGTGTGAATGGGTTACTAAACGAAAGGAGTTAATTAACTCTTTAGATGAGGTATGGCACAAATTTTAACAATTAGGGTCTAGGCAAACCTCCTAAGCATGGAAGTTAAGGCAGCATAAAGAATGTGTCTTCATGACATAAGTTAGGTTTATGTTGGTGGGGGAGGAAGGAACCAAAACTCTCTAAGTATCTAACATGCTTGCCCCCGCACCCACTCTACTTAATATATGTAATGCAGGTTACCGTATGTTTTTATGTTTATGTAAGTGGGTTAGCACAAAATGGCATTCCCAATTACTAGGGCTTGTTGTGTTTAACCTAATGGCCCATCTATCATAAACCCTACCTCAAAGCAAAAACACCCTTAGGGTTGATTAATTTTCACATCTAACTTGTGGCTGCCAAGTGGCCATCTGGCATGAATAATGTTAAGTTTTTTAGAATCTAGGCCCATCATGTTAAATTTACCAAGCCTTAATATGTTTGGTTAGCAAAACACTCGTGCCTGCCTATGGCGCACACTCATGTCTTCACTAAGCACTAGCCTAGGGTATGACTTGACCACTCAAACCCTTAGGGATTAGTCTTGGATCGGGGTACCCCTTCGTCACTCTAAAGGTGTTGTACTACTGGTGAGGGTGATTCCTGAAAAGGTAAGTGATGATACCTTAGCTTTATCATTGGGATATGTGTAGAGCATATGTCTCTTTGATGGGTTTAGAACATGAGCTTATCCGAATCTTTTGAAATGGGATTGTAAAGTCTACTCAAGTTATTCTTTAGGGTTTTAAGAATAATCACTCTAGGGGACTTAAGGTAGAACCCATAAACCCTACCTCAAAGGGTTAGGATGTGAAAATTGGTCAACTCTATGGTGTTTCTATTAGAGCTTTAACTTGAAGAGCTAACATGTGGCTGCCAAGTGGCCATCCGGAGTCAACCCCATGTGTGAACAACACTAAATCTTTAAAAGACAACCCCTAAAGTTTGGCATAGTTGCTTAAGTAGGCATGAGATTTAGGGTTCTACCTAGAGTGATTGTCTTCTCAACCCTAGAGGATAACCCGAGTAGACTTTATGAACTTGTCTCAAAAGACTTAAATAGGCTCATGCTCTAAACCCCATTAACGAGACATGTGCTTTATACATACACTAATGATAAAGTTAAGACATTATGACTTACCTCTTAAGGAACAACCCTCACAAAGAGTACAACCCCTTTAGGTCGATGAAGGGTACCCTGATCCACGAAGTGCCACAAACATGGCTCCTAAATGCCAATTCTATAATCCCTCTATGAACTCTCAGGAACTTGGTAAGGAAAACCTTGTTAACATGGGTAAACTTTCCTATACACAGAAATTATTGTTCACAGCGCAGGAAAAGCTTTCCCAGTTAAAAGATTTACTTAGAATAGCTCTATATATGTACTCCTCTCGTCTCTAAGGTCAATGATAAGATTTTGCTTTGGCCATTGCCATGTTTAAGCATTCACAAATATATCATAAACATGCACTTGCATTACTAAATGAATACAAAGAGATAGCAAGTGTGAAAACTTACTTCTCTTCCAAAGATACTTTCTCTCTCATGCATTGCTCTCCATAGCTCTCCATAGCCTTCATAGTCTCACTCTCCCCCTTTCTTGCCTTACTCGAATCCCGTCATGCTCCAACCGTCATAACCGTCTAGTTCTTCTGCCTGCGTAGGATATTTCCTATCGCTGTAAGATTTTTCATGTACTTATAAGATTTTTCTTACTATTACTTTCCTACAAATTACTTTTCCATCGTAGGAAAGTCCTATGTATGCAGTTCTTACATGCTACATTTTTGGTCTCTAATAAACAAGATCCCACACCCACAATTGGACAAGGACAAGAATGTGCCTTGTTTAATTATGAGTGCTACTCTTAACTTTACGTGGAGGAGAAGGTTGGAGACAAGCCTCAACCTTTAACTCTTAAAACATGCATTCCGACAAAACCTTCTAAGCATGAATTTGCCAACATTAAGGGTAGGCTACCTCGAAAGTGGACATACCCTTATTGTTTAAAAGTTGAGGCGGCACAACATGGGTTATGCCTTGATGACACAAGGTAGAGCTTGCACCAGTAGAAGAATAATGAGCTTTGTCATGAATCTAGGAACTCTTCTACATATTACCCTACCTTATTTATGTGATGAAGTTGCCCCCTCTTTTCCTATATGTGTAAGGGTTAGCACGGAATTCCAGCCACTAAGTTGAGTTTTTACTTATCTAACCCCTACCCCTAAACCCTACTCAAGGGGTGGGGATTTTAGGGCATGGGTTAAGTCAACCCTATGGGTCTTCCTAACCCTATTCATCATGCCAAACTCATTTGATCTAATCGAAAAACTTAATTAGGATGTTAAAATCGGGGGAGAGTTTTCTAAAAGGTAAGTGTTACCTTCATTTAAAGTTTCTCGCGATATTTAGGGATAACCGATTTAACTACCCATAAACATTTAAGTGCACTAAGCAAGCTATTTCTTCCTACATCTAAGATTCGTAACATAATCCAGTAGGTAAAATAGTTAACCTTCAAAGTAAAGGATCGAGTCATAGTAAAAACTATAACACTTAAGGTTTGTCAACATAGTTTTATAAGTAACAATAGTTAATCTCCAAAGTAAAGAGCGATCAGACCATCACTAAATAGTAATGTGCATTAAGCAAGTATGTTTTTTATAACACTTAAGGTTCGTTAACATAGTTTAATAATAAAATAGTTAATCTTTAAAATAATAATTAGGACATAAAAAAATGAAGGAAGAATAACCTTTAACTTCACATAGAGTTTTTTGAAAATACCTAACAACACATAGCCGAAGTATTTATAAATACTTAAGTGTACTAAGTGGCACTACATCTAATGCTCTTTAACATATTTTAGTATATAACAATAATGAACCTTTAAAGTAAAGTGCAATAATATATAATAAAAACTACAACAAAAAACATTACATTATAAAAGAAATTATGTTAGAAGCAACACTAGTGAATTCATTATGATATCGAATTCATCACATTGCATAATTTAAATAATGAATTTATGATGACATTAACAATTTTATTGCTAAATTTCATTTTAAATGTAAGTTTATAAATGTTTAATATTTTTTTTAATTTAAATGTTTAAATCAACAATGGGATTTATATTTAACCCACTGTTCATTTTAAAATTAAAATTAAAATATTTAAACTTATAATTTATAAATATGATTTTAAAATCACCAATGTGATTGTAATACAATCATAATATAATGTATTTAATATAATATTGAAATGTAAACTATGTAACATATGGTATGAAAATGAAAAATACACTCTTCTAAATTTGAATTACATATGTAAAAATAACCATAGGATTGCAATATATTAATATGATTTATTATGTTCGGTATATGTAATTGTTGAGATGGTAAATCAATCCATAATAGATTTATAGGCTTAAATATGTTTTGGTTATTTATAAATAAAATACCATATTATTAATATTATTAGAGACATATTCAAAAAAGCAACAATTAAAGCGACAAAAAGTTAATTAGGTTAGAAGCAATATTAATAATTTAAAATGTAAATTTGTAAACTTTAATTTTGAAATCAGCAATGACACCCACAAAACCCCATTTGTTAAAATTAAAATAAAGATACTTAAATTTATAATTTATAATTTAAAAATTGATTTTAAATCAGTAATGTGATTTACACAATGTAATATATGTAATGTAATGTATTTAATATAATATTTTAAATAAAATTATGTAATAAATTATTTAAAACTAAAAGAGTACACTCACTTTTTAAGTTTGAGATTGTATATATATATCTAGAAATAATGATAATAAAAATATAGTAAACGTGTGACGAACGAGAGAGCACGTTGCCATGTATGAATATATATGTAACGTGTGTATGATGTATATCTAATTATATATGTATATATATGTGCATATATATGTAGGTATGTATAAATGAATTTAGGAAATTAAGATTTTTATTTAATATAATGCATATATACTATATAGTTGTTTGCACGTACATATAAGTAATTGCATATTATACTGGATTTAGAAGAGTAAATTTGAATTTATTCAATAACCAATAAGAACACAATTTTTCCTAACCTTTTATTTTTTAAAAGTTTATCCTAACCTATTATTCTTTTATGAATATATATATAACGTGAGTATGAATGTATACGTAATTATATATGTGTATATATATGTGAATGTATAAATGAATTTAGGAGATTAAGATTTTTATTTAATATAATGCATATATACTATATAGTTGTTTGCATGTACATATAAGTAATTGCATACTTATTGGATTTAGAAGAGTAAACTGGAATTTATTCAATAACCAATCAAAACAATAAACATTTTCTAAGCCTAACCTTTTATTCTTTACTACTTTCTAATTAAATTACTGAATTATTTATACATATGAAAACTCAAAATTCCAGTTGTATTAATTCACTGCAACTGAAACATGAAGTAGAAAAGAGTAAAGAGCACATAAAACATAATCCCCTTAACCGACATTGTATAGCCATCTGACGACTGAGACGGACTTGGCGACAGAGATGGAGATGGTACAACAGTCTCGGAAACGGGAGCGGGAGCGGGAACATGAGCAGGAGCAGGAGCAGGGGCTTGTGTATCTATACCTTCGGCTGGCGTGGTGGACCAAATGGACGTGGATGTGGTACACCTAAGTTAAATATATGTCAGAATTTGATCTCACTTATAAACAAGAAATTCAATACTTGTTTTGGTGGAACATGGGGGGTGTCATCGTTTGGATCCGGTGGGTGTGGAAGGAGTCCAAAATCTATATACATCATACGTTAGTATTACTTCTTCATACACACATCCACGCACACTCACTCACTCAGACAAAAAACACACACATCCACACATCGCTGACACGCATGCACAAAGGATAACTTACGATCGAGGATTTCTGGAATCCCACACAACCATGCAGTAATTTGGCCTGGAATAGCAAGAAATGGAGGGAACTGATTATCACACAGTTCTTTGAGACCAACCATGTTGGTGCTATATTTTAAATAGTTTGGACAATTTTCCCTTAAGCCGGGAGCGCACCACGGAGGCGGATTCGCAAGTTTAGAAATAATATTTGGATCACATATGCTATTCCATGTAGACTCCGGTATTTTGTTGATGTTTGCACATATTGAATCTGGTGTCACTTTCTTGTCCATCCTTAATTCCTGGCGATATGTAAATAATTTGTGTGATATCTATTTATACTGAGGAGATGTTGCCATATATGTGTCATGTGTACTTTCAATAGTTATACAAAGGGCAAAAGGTTTAAAGTGTACACCTATTTGATAAATATTTTCTTAAATATTAAATACATTTAAGGGTTGTTTATTATAATTATTAATGTAGGAAACGTATATGCAGTATGTACTCACTTGTATGTATGTATGGTATACTCAAATGACATTATATATATATATATATTATATATGCACATGTTTCTTTTTACTTTTGAAAATCATGTTTATCCTTTACCATGGAGTCACCTAAGATGAAATAAAATTTACATATTTTGATTCTTTTTAAAAGGAACACTCTTAAACTAACAGTTACCTACTTCTTAATATGAAAAATGTGATAAAAAAGAAACACGTTACAAATATTTACCCATGTTAAGCAAATTCTGTTTTTATATTATCAATCTTGTATTGTTTAGACTTATGTTGCATTTGCATTAAAATTATAATAAAACAGTGGTATGTCCATATTTGTTTTGAACGTTTTCACCAGTGCTAACTGAAACTTAGATCATCATTATTAGTTTTAATTTTACAAAATAACTTTATATAAATTTTAATATTTTTTGATTTGCATGTTTAAATCAGCAATGGACAATGTAATATATATAATGAAATGTATTTAAATATATTTAAATTAAATTGTGTAACATATGGTTTAAAAAAAAAAAATACTCTCCTTTTAAGTTTGGAATTGCATCTGTAAAAAATTAGAAAATTAGAATATATTAATTTATTTATTATGTGTGGGATATATGTTTGTTGCATTGACCTCTACACCCTTAAACTTTATAGCTACAAAGAAGGCAAATTTAAAGGTTAAAATGATAATAAATGTAAATTTAATCTAATACACATGCTCACATGTTGGTGGGCTTAATTATTTAATAAGTTAGACTTATGTTGGTGGGAAAAAGGAACCAAAACTTTGTAAGTATCTAACATGATTACCTTGGCACCACTCTATTTAATATATGTGATGAAGGTCACCTTAGTTTATATAAGTGGGTTACCACAAAATGCCATTCCCAATTACTAAGGTTTGCTAAGTTTAACTTAATGGCCCAACTACCCTAAACCTTACCTCAAAGTTAAGATGTGAAAATTGGTCAATGTTTTTGTTAGAGTTTAAACCCAAAAGCTCACCATGTGGTAACACATGACTGCCAAGTGGTTATTAGTGTGAACAATGTTAGAATCTGGCTCAAATGCTCAAGTAAACACAAGACTTAAGGTTCTACTTTAAGTCCCTTAAAGTGACAATCCTTTGAACCCTAGAAAATAACATGAGTACACTTTAGAATCCCATTCTAGGAGATATTAAAGAAACATGTGCTCTACACATACCTCAATGATAAAGGTAAGCCATCATCACTTACCCTTTCAGAAATCGCCCTCACTAGTAGTATATGCCTTTAGTGCAACGAAGGGGTACTCCCTTTGAGTACAACCCCTTTAGGGTGATGAGGGGTACCCTGATCAATGACTAACCCCTAAGGGTTTGAGTGGTTAGGTCATACCTAGTCCTAGGGTTAGTACTTAGTGAGAACACGTGAGGCAGACACGAGTATTCTACTAAGCAAAGCCTCTAAGGCTAGGTTGGAAGGTTTGAAGTTATTCAAGGGGCAATTTACATACAACAAGTCCTTCCAAACTTTGCCCTAGCTTTATTGCTACCCACCTACACCTCTATTGCCACATCAACATCCACATCTTTGTCCATGTTAGCATCCATGTGTCTACATCCATGTCTACATCCACCTCAGCATCCACGTCTTATATCAACCTCCACATTTGCATCAGCGTTAATCATCTCCATGGTTCACATTAACTACCTATGTTTTCACTTCTCCTCTATGGTGCTCAAATCTACACTTTTCCTCTATGCTGCTCAAGTTTACAAGGTACACCTCTAGTAAACATGTAATCCTTTATGCTATGCTTCGTCTCCCAACAAGGATTCATGCGGCTAAGTCATTATCAAGGAGGCTATAGAGGGAAGAGCAGGTGCAAGTCGTATCCAAAAGAGTCCTAGGCAAGCTTAATTTTCTCCCTTACACCCCTTGGGGAGCAAGAAAGCATGAAAGGGAATTTACCTTCCTTGCTTGTAGGACCACTTCTCTTTATCAACACATGGATATGGGAGATCCCTCAGCAAGCTAAACTTCTCTCCTATATGGCCCCCTTGGGAGCTGGAAAGCATGAAATGGAATTAAATTCCATGCCTACAAGAACCATCCGCACTCAATCCTACTCTACGAGACCAAGTTGCAAAGGGCACTATCTCTAGACTCAAGACCACAGACCCTACACTGAGTGAGTCCAGTAGTCTCACGGTAGGAGGTACATTCTACCTTAGGTGCAATGCATACCTCACTGTCACATTCAAATCAAACTGCTCCTCAGTGCAAATCTAGCAGCCACCTCTCCATCTCCAACATATTTGGTTGTCTCTTTGCTCTCAAACAAGGTAGCCATAACTGCTCCATCAAATCTCATGTGTTTAGATCGCCCCATTCCCAGGTCATGGTGTGATGAAACTGTAGAGATAATGTTGTCCAGAAGAAAGTGATTTTAGTTGTGTGGACCACCTGCATCCCTTGAAAACCCCACAATCCTAAGCACCTACCACACGAGTGCCTCACAAAAGGGCTTTGTTAACAAATTTAAGTGGTTCAACGCTTGGACATGTTCACACATCCCCATGAAGAATACCTCTTAACAAATGTGCATGCTAGCACACATGGTTATGAGACTTAAACTCCCTTGAGTGGACACTAAAGGCTTAACCACTTGTTAGGATATCCAATCCCTCAATATTAAGTTCATGACACGACCTCAAAGAGAGTCTTAGGCGTGTTGTGTGTGCCATTTAGCCTAGTGTCACATGTTCATGTGACATTGTTTCCCAAAACATCACCATAGCCCTTTAGACTCAAGAGCTATACCTGCATACGCTAACCTTAGAACCCCTTTATATGAACCCTTAGAAACATGGAAAAGATACTTAGATGCAAGGGTAGGAGACAACCTCAATCTTTGAACTAATGAAATGTGTATTCAACAAGACTTTTCAGGTGTGCAAACGGGTTACTGAATAAAAGAGCTAGCTAACTCCTTAAATGCGGTGTACATGGGCTATAATGTAGACCTTAACGATATAAGTTAGGCTTATGTTACCTTTTAGTCTGGAGCATGGTTTTTCATACCTATTTTACTTAATTTATGTAACGGAGGCCTCCTTTTAATTTTCATGTTTTATAAAGTGGGCTGACACGAAATTTATTTATGAGAATAATACTTAGTGAGTTTAACCTAATGACCCACCGACCCTAAAACCCGGGTTTCAACTAGGAATATAATTAAAATGTCAAAAATGAGGAGAAAGTTTTCTAAATAAAAGTGTTAGCTTTGCCTAAAGTTTTATACAAATATTTAATGACACTTGATTGACCATCACTAAATAGCCATGTGCACTAAATGGGCTTGTTCTTTATAACACCTAGGGTTCATTAACATAGTTTGGTAAGTAATAATAATTAACCTTTAAAGTAAAAAAGTAGTCGTAAGTAAAACTATTATGATAGTTTCTAACTCTATTAATTCACTAAAACTAACCATAAATTTAATTCGGACATCAAAATGAAGGAGAGTTTTTTAAACTAATGACACATAGCAAACTATTTTAAATACATAAGTGTACTAAACGGCTAAGGCTCTCTAACATATTTTAGTATATAACAGTAGTGAATTTTCAAAGTAAAGTGCAATAATATATGATAAAAACTATGACATCAATAAAAATAATACATTATAAAAAGAAATTATGTTAGAAAACACTAATGACTTCATCATAATATTGAATTCGTCACATTGCATAAATTAAATAATGAATTTATGATGACATTACCAATTTTATTGCTAAATTTAATTTTAAAATGTAAGTTTATAAATGTTTAATATTTTTAATTTAAATGTTTAAATCAACAATGGAATTTATATTTGAACATGAAAACCCCACTGTTCTTTTAAAATTAAAAAAAAATATTTAAACTTATAATTTATAATAATATTTTAAAATCACTAATGTGATTGTAATACAATTAATATACATAATGTAATGTATTTAATATAATATTCAAATTTAAACTATGTAACATATGATATAAAATGAAAAATACACACTCTTTCTAGGTTTGAATTACATATGTAAACATAAGCACAGGATCACAATATATTAGTACTATTATTATGTTTGTATATGTATTGTTGAAATGTACATCAATAATAGATTTATAGGCTTAAATATGTTTTGGTGATTGATAAATAAATACCATATCATTAATATTATTAGAGACAAATTAAAAAAACAATAGTTAAAAGGACAAAAGTTAATTAGGTTAGAAGCAATATTAATAAATTCATCATAACTTTACAACACAGTCAATTCATAATAACAAATCACGAGCGTCCAAAACATTGTCTGGGTATGAAGTGAGACTAACCACATCCTTGTCGTGTTTATTTTTAAAATGTAAATTTATAAATTTTAATGTTTAAATCAGCAATGACACCATATTTGAACATGAAAACCCCACTCATGTTAAAATTAAAAAAAATATTTAAATTTATAATTTATAAAATTGATTTTAAATCAGTAATGTGATTTTAACACAATGATATACATAATGTAATGTATTTAATATAATATTTTAAATTAAATTATGTAATAAATTATTTAAAACTAAAAGAGTACACTCACTTTTTAAGTTTGAGATTATATATATGTAAAATAATGAAGATAAAAATATAGTAAACGTGTGAGAGCACGTTGCCACATATAAGGTATGTATGAATATATATGTAGCGTGTGTACGAATGTATACCTAATTATATATGTATATATATGTGCGTATGTATGTATGTATGTATAAATGAATTTAGGAAATTAAGATTTTATTTAATATAATGCATATATATTATATAGTTGTTTGCATGTACCTATAAGTAATTGCATATTATATTTGGAATTTATTCAATAACCAATAAAAACAATAAACAATTTTTCCTAACCTTTTTTCTTTAAAAAATTTATCCTAACCTATTATTCTTTTATGAATATATATGTAACTGAGTATGAATATACGTAATTATATATGTGTATATATATGCACATATGTACAAATGAATTTAGGAGATTAAATTTTTATTTAATATAATGCATATATACTATATAGTTGTTTGTTGTACATGTAAGTAATTGCATACTTATTGGATTTAGAAGAGTAAATTGGAATTTATTCAATAACCAATCAAAACAATAAACATTTTCTAAACCTAACCTTTTATTCTTTACTACTTTCTAATTAAATTACTGAATTATTTATACATATGAAAACTCAAAATTCCAGTTGTATTAATTTCACTAAACTCAAACATGAAGTAGAAAAGAGCAAAGAGCACATAAAACATAATCCCTTAACCGACACTGTATAGCCAGCTGACGACTGAGACGGACTTGGCGACAGAGACGGAGATGGTAACAGTCTCGGAAACGGGAGCGGGAGCGGGAGCAGGAGCAGGAGCAGGGGCTTGTGTATCTATACCCTTCGGCTGGCGTGGTGGACCAAATGGACGTGGATGTGGTACACCTAAGTTAAATATATGTCAGAATTTGATCTCACTTATAACAAGAAATTCAATACCTTGTTTTGGTGGAACATGGGGGGTGTCATCGTCTGGATCCGGGTGTGGAAGGAGTCCAAAATCTATATACATCATACGTTAGTATTACTTCTTCATACACACATCCACGCACACTCACTCACTCAGACACACACACACATCCACACACTCGCTGACACACGCATGCACAAAAAGATAACTTACGATCGAGGATTTCTGGAATCCACACAACCATGCAGTAATTTGGCCTGGAATAGCAAGAAATGGAGGAGAACTGATTATCACACAGTTCTTTGAGACCAACCATGTTGGTGCTATATTTTAGATAGTTTGGACAATTTTCCCTTAAGCCGGGAGCGCACCACGGAGGCGGATTCGCAAGTTTAGAAATAATATTTGGATCACATATGCTATTCCATGTAGACTCCGGTATTTGTTGATGTTTGCATATTGAATCTGGTGTCACTTTCTTGTCCATCCTTAATTCCTGCATATGTAAATAATTCCTGTGTGATATTTTTTACTGAGGAGATGTTGCTATATATGTGTCATGTGTACTTTCAATAGTTATACAAAGGGCAAAAGGTTTAAAAAAGTGTACACCTATTTGATAAATATTTTCTTAAATATAATACATTTAAGGGTTGTTTGTTATAATTATTAATATAGGAAACATATATGCAAATGTACTCACTTGTATGTATGTATGGTATTATGTATTGGTCATATATATATTATATATATGCGCACATGTTTCTTTTTACTTTTAAAAAATCACTTATCCTTTAACATATTGTGAAATAAAATTAACATATTTTAATGTTTTTTAAAAGCAAACACTCTTCAAAATAACAATTTCCTATTTCTGATATGAAATTGAATAAAAAAAAAACACGTTACAAATATTTGCCCATGTTAAGCAAATTCTTTTTTATAGATCAATCCGTATAAGACATAGTGTTTAAACTTATGCGTAAGTATGTCCATATTTGTTTGAATGTGTTTCATAATTACAAGTTGTTGGGGAGGATTGTTTTTATGTTAACCCAAAACAATTTCAAACTTAGATTCATCATCAATACTATTATTAATTTTAATTTAAAATATAAATTTATATAAATTTTAATATTTTTTGATTTTATGTTTAAATTAGCAATGGACAATGTAATATATATAATGAAATGTGTGTACCATATGGTTTAAAAATAAAAAAATATACTCTTTTCCTAAGTTTCGATTGCATATGTAAAAATAACTATAAATTTAAAATATATTAATGTATTTATTACATGTGGCATGTATGAATTATGGATTGATACATAGGGCAAATTTAAAGGTTAAAATGATAATAAACGTAAATTTAAACTACTTACACATGTTCACATGTTGGTGAGCTTAACTATTTGTAATAATAATTTATTAATTAATAGACTTTGAACTCAATTGTTATCCTTAACATTGTGAATTTAAGTTAAATCCTTAACCTAGTTCTTATCCTTAATTTAATATGTTTATCTTAAGTTTACTCATGTATGAACTTGATTATTTAATGACCCTTAACTTATTTGTTATACTTAACCACCCTTAACCCAGTTGTTATTTTTAATTTTAAGTTTATTCTTAGGTTGAATCCTTACTTAACTATTTAATGACCCTTAACTTAGTGCTAGACCTGTAATTTCTTAGGTTTATCCATAACTATTTAATGACCCTTAAATTTGTTATTATCCTTAACCTAGTGAATTTACGCTTAACTTAATTGTTCTCCTTAACTAATGAGTTTATACCTAATCACCCATGTTATACATGTCATGCATGACCCATGTTTGATTTAGTAGCCCCAATAGTGTCATGTGGGTTTAAGATTTAGGATGGCCGTTGATGGATTTAACTATTTAATTATTTATAATTAGACCTTTAAAGTAGTTATTATCCTTAACTTTAATTGAACCCTTAACCCAATTGTTATCTTCGACTTAGTGAGTTTATTAAGATTCTATACTTGATTATTATCCTGAGTTTATCACCTCCTAAATTTACTTATGCTTTGGGCTTAGCTATTTAATGACTCTCAATTTAACATGGTGATTTTATTCTTAAACTAGACCCTTAACCCATCTGAATAAACTTATTACATAAGAAGATTTAATCTTTATATAAGGTTTAAAAATATATATTTACATACTCTTTAAATAATTTTTATTATATTTTGTAGCTTAAATTTACCTTGGTAATTTATTAAAACATTGTTATATTAGTAAGGAAAGTTTAAAGAAAAACAACAACAAAAACCACAATAGATTAGGATAAAGGTTAGAGTTTTGACCCAAATGGCAACATGTAGTTACTAAGTGACCATTGCGAAGCCATATCCTAATCCTAAAGTTAATACTCAGTAACCAAAAAGTGTTTCTCTAAATAAAACCCTTATTAAGCCTAATGCTCAACAAGTGTGTGCCCATGTGTGTGTGTCTATGAAGGCTCTTAGTAGACACACCTGCCAAGAGACCTAACCTCCCTTTAGTAGATGCTCAAGGATCAACACCCCCACTCAAAACACACATGTGCTTGCTAAAACCACCCATTATATGGCATTAAACCATTGACATGACCCCTAAGGTTGCACTTTGGGTGATGTACCATGTGACATCTATTCTGGTTTCATGAATGTGGTTTATGCCAACCTTAGATTCTCTCATTTTGACCCTCAAGAAACTTGATTGCCAAGAATTCACACTCACAATTGGACCAGGACAAATACATTGTCAATGTTCATATTGTGAGTTAGGATATGTGTCTTATTTAGTTACAAGTGTCATTCCTAAGTTGGAGGAGGCCAAAGCAAGGCTACACTTACAGAATGTGTACTTAGATAAGACCCTCCAGACGTGTGGATGGGTTATTGAACGAAAAAAGTTAATTAACTTTCTGGATGCAGTGTGGCACAAATTCTAATAATTATGGTTTGGGCAACCTTTAGGGTATAACTTACTCCTAAGCATGGAAGTTAGGGCAGCACAAAGAATGTGTCTTCACGACATAAGTTAGGTTTATGCTAATGGGGAAGGACTAAGTATCTAATATGTTTGCCCTTGCACCCATTCTACTTAATATATGTGACCAAGGCTACCCTACGTTTTCATGTTTATGTATTCCCAATTGTTAGGGCTTGTTGAGTTTAACCTAATGACCCACCTACCCTAAACCCTGCCTCAAAAGGTTAAGATGTGAAAATTGGTCAACCTTAGGGGTGTTTCTTTTAGAGTTTTAACTCAAAGGGTTGACATATAGCAAGATGTGGCTGCGAAGTGGCCATTCAGTGTAAACTTAACAGTGTGAACAATGTTAAGTTTTTTAGAGTCTGACTCAAATGCCCAAGTAATCACGAGATTTCTACTTTAAGTCCCCTAGAGTGACTATCCTTCGAGTAGACTTTAGGATCTCGTTTTATTAAATGTTCATGCTCTAAACCCAATCAATGAGACATGTGCTCTACACATACCTCAATGATAGAGCTAAGACATCATCATTAGGAATCACCCTCACCAGCAATCATGGATTAATTTTTTGGTTTAGATCATGGTTTTTATTATTCGTGAATAATAAACCCTAATTTTTAATAAAAAAATATATACTAATACTTTATATAATGAATCAATTGAGAAGGTATTATTAAAATTAAAGAATATAAGTATTTAATTTAATTTAAAATTATTAGAAGTCATTAAATAAATTAGTTTGAAATTTATTAATTTAAATCATTATGATTTATTTAGTAATTTAAACTATTGCCTAAGTCAAAATTGTCAATCCATGTCAGGAGTACAATGCCTTTACTATGACTTAACCCTTTACTTTGAAAGTTGATTATTGTTACTTATGTACTATGTTGATGAACCCTAGATGTAGTAAGAAACAGCCACAACGAGCCATTTTCTGTGGTTTTTTTTTGTCAAAAGCCATTACAAAAGCATTTTGGTCGTGAATGAGAAAATCCTATATTGAGTGCCACTATGTGGTCTATGGCTTTTGATTTTGCTACACATGATTGCTGTGGTTTGCTAATTTTAAATGTGGAAAAATGAGTGTAAAATTTAGTGTTTGTTATGGAATATAGTAATGCTTTTGAAAATGAAATATATAGTGCTCACACATCTGAAATGAAATATAGAATTTAGATTGTCTTCTACAATGGAGAATAGATGTGACTTTTTTTTAATGCTAATAAGGTAACAAAAAATCTGAAAAAATAGTGTGGATCTCAAAAGTGTATTATAAATATTATTGATAATATCGGAATATGAAAATGATTTACATATAGGCCACCATAGTCCAAACTCCTTATAGTCCCATGCGTCGCTTCTAACTTTGAAGTAGCCCTTCTCAATAGCTCGGATTATAAGGTGTTGCAGTGCCTTATCAAATTTCATCGTTGAAGTAATTGTAAACCTTACATCCCTTATTCTTATTAAATGTAGCTGCTGTAGGAGCATAGTTAGACATTAGTAGAATTTCTTGTTATTTCATGGGCAATGTAAATGGGAAAATATCAAAAACAATATATATTATGGAAAACCGAGAGTGGAAAGGATATATCGGAGTACGAGTTACTGATGCACCACCGCAATACGGGGTGTCACCGCAATACAGAAGCGGAGTACGGCATTTATGGATAAGGATAAGGAGGAGTTATAATAACCGAATGGATAAGGCTAGGAGGCAGTTGTGGTAACTGCTAGTACGGGTATAAATAGACCAGATTAGGACTAGAAGGGCATCCCGAGTATACTGTTATTTTGTACTATGTGCCGTGAGCGGACATAATATAAGTTTCCTTTCTCTCTCAATACGTCTATCTCTTACTCATATTTCTGTGATGTAGTATACTATTCTTATTTTCCAGTACTATGACGGGATCCATAGTACTGCTACCTGCTATACACCTTGCCATCCTTACCCTCTTTCCTGATTTCTGATGTCTGATTACGTCCGTAATTCAATCCGGTAGACCCTTAGTACGGGTTTATCGAAGTACGGAGGTAGGAAATTACGGGTTTAACATATGGCGACCACGGAGGGATGGTCGTGTTAGTAGGTGATTGATAATGTGTTTGTAATATGTAGCAGGAGAGGCAGATTGATACTCAAAGGAGTTGTGACGAAAGGAAAAAGATTGAGACTAGGCGAGAGTCTTGGATGCGATTGGTGTAGCTATGGCGAAAAGGGAGCAAAGTGAGCCGAAGACCTCGTGAGAATGGATCTGTGGCTTATAGTAGGTGAATGGATGATTATCGACGTATTCTTGCAGAACGCCAAAGATATGAAGAAATTAAGCAGAGACAGCAAAGAGAACGTGAGGAGCGGTATGTACGGCGACAAGCAGTAATAGAGACACGGCAGAGGATTGAAGAACGTGAGGAACAGAAAAGAAAGGAACAAGCCGAAGCTCGAGGACAGGAGCAACAAACGACAAAGTGCGGTGAAGCCACAGGAGAGAAGGACGTGAATCAGGGAAGTGACGATCACGAGTCCCGAATATCAACGCGAGGAAACTGGGAACAATTGTTAGAAGAATTACCGGACGAGATGGGAACATTAACAATTACGGGGAAGGTAATACCAGCTACTTTTTCAGGTCTTGAGAATGAAGATACGAATCGGCATATTCAGCAGTTTGAGAAGGCGTGCATAGCCAATGAAATCAAGGATGAAGATGAGAAATTACGAATATTTCCATTTACGTTGAAGGGAGATGCTAGCGATTGGTATTACGAAAATGCTAACACAATTGATAAGTACAGTACTACTTACAGTATTCAGGAATTATTATGTACGAAAGTATCGAAAACGAGATCCGACAGTGCAGTTGCAAGAAATACGACAAGGACCTACTGAGGCAGTGGAGGATTACACTCGACGATTTCGGAGATTATATAATCGCTGCGAGGTCGGAGATATCAGTGATAAACTTGCAAAGAAATGGTATATCAATGGATTACGAGACAATTTACAGCTTCAAGTACGACTGATCAAACCGCCTGATTTAGTTGAAGCAATTAAAGAGGCAGAACAACTTGAAGTGGTGATACCCCCAAAATATGTAGATGAAGATGAACGGGAAACAAGAAGGCAATACCAAGGATAGCGAAATACGATCAAGAACCAAAGCAGTATTTTGTACAACATGCAAAATGAGGGGCATAATTCTTCTGAATGTAAGATACCCAAATGTCAGATGTGTGGAGGAATAGGTCATGAAGCGAGGCAATGTCGGAACATGGGACGTACTGACAATTTTCCATCACAACCTAGATGGAACAACAATCGGAATGCTAATTCATACGATTATCCACAAAGATCGTATAATGGGGAACGCAGAAATGGAAATGGAAGGAGATTTCCCCGTGAATCTGGAGCATTATACCGGCAAAATAATAATATGGATGTACCACGCAGAGGACAACCTTTGTTACCAGCTCCGGCACAGTTAGGACCACCGTTATTACCACCAATACCACCTCCACCAGCATTACGAGGACAGAATCCAAATGTGACATGTTTTAGATGTGGAGAAAAAGGACACTATTCTACTGAATGTAATCGACTTAACAATATTCGCTGTTACACATGTGGAGAGTTGGGACATTATTCACAGAATGTCCGCAACGTGAATTTAACACCGGAACATCATCCACTGAACCAGCGACACGGAGAATTGAAGTTCAACAAGAGGATAACTTACCAGATGAGTATCAAGAACAAAATTTCGAGTGTAAATGGGAGCAAGATGCAGAATTACCCTCAACTGAGACGTATGCGGTAACACGAGCCAAGCGAGTACGAATGGAGCCAAACAAAGAGGAACCAATACGGAAGAATTGGGAGAAAGAAAAGGCTACAGTACAACGAGTAACTGATCAAATTCAGAAAATACAACAAGGGGAAAGTCAAGATTCGACAATTAATGAAGTAAGCACACAGTCACAGCAATCTACATCAACAGTACCACTTGGAGATCGTATTGTGGCTGATTCTGCAACAACCTGTACAGTTAACTATAAAGGAGTTATTGACATTAGCACCATTTTTACGAACACAGATAACAAATGCTTTGGATGTTCAAGGCGATACAAGTCAGGTAGGAGTGAATACCACGGAAGTTTTTACAGATGAGAAGGACTGGGATGAGGAGGTGCCAATGATTACGGCTCGAATTGGTAAAAACAATATTCAGAATATACCCATTGATGGAGGTTCAGGAGTCAACATAATTGAAGAACAGATTTGTAAACAATTGGGACTGGGCCTATTGAAAATGCGCCTTTCTTGGTACGGATGGCTGATCAGAGGAAAGTAAGACCCATTGGTATAATCAGATCTGTGTGTATGGAAATTGCAGGAATCAAGTTTAAAGTGTCTTTAGTCGTATTACGTATCGAGCAGACTAGTAAACCATACCAGATATTATTGGGAAGACCATGGTTAAGGGATGCGAAAGTACGACACAATTGGGAGCATGACGAAATGGTACTCTATAAGAGTGGACGAGAAGCGGTTGTTCGAACGCAGCAGAAGAAACCAATAGGACGACCGACCCGACCATTGCAAATGGAGGATTTCGACTGGCATTACGGTTTGAATAGAGAAGAAGAAAAACTCCTATTCGAAAGTAATCCAGACCTCATAGAGATAGCACAAGCGGATTTATACCAGATGACGCCGGAAGAAGAAAACATGGACAAGACAGTAACTAGTGATCAACAACACCAACACATGAATACTCTTGGACTAACGGATAAGTTTAAACAACCTGTGCAGCAGCAGCTACAATTCGAGACGGAGCATGAACAAAGCATACGTACTCAACAAAAACTGGAAATTACTACGAATGAGAAGACTGAAGAAGTTGAAATTAAAACAAGTGAATATGGACCACGAAAAGTGCGAATAGCAGTTGATCTCGAGCCGGAATACCGAAGACAATTGATATCCGTACTACGTCAAAATGCAGATGTTTTTGCATGGAGCTACGAAGATCTTAAGGGAGTTCCACCTACGATTTGCACTCATAAGATAGAATTATTACCACATGCAGTTCCGAGAAACAGCAAGCATATCGAATGAATCCGACATTTTTAGCGAAAGTGAGAGAATCCTAAAAGCAGTAAGCGGAATCAATATATATTGGTACTCACGGATTATGTTACTAAATGGGCAGAGGCTATCGCATTACGGGATTGTCGTGCAATACGGGTAGCTAAGTTTATCTACGAGAATATCGTAGTACGATTTGGCACCCCAATGGAACTTATCAGTGATCAAGGAACTCATTTCGTTAACAACATCATCAAAGTACTTTGTAACGAATATTTAGTAAAACATTACACCTCTACTGCGTATTATCCACAAGGAAACGTACAGGCAGAGGCTACCAAAAAAATATTGAAGACAGTACTAACCAAGATAGTAAACACTAATCGTAAAAATTGGGATGAAAAACTTCCATCAGCATTATGGGCATATCGTACTACGTATAAAGTGGCTACAAAGTTTACTCCATTTCAACTTACATACGGATTGGAAGCAATTACTCCTATAAAGTATATTATACCATCATTACGGATGTCACTTGAATATGGCATTGGGGAAGCAAAGCAAGTTAAGCAACGGCTACTACAACTAGAAAAACTTGATGAAAAACGGCAACAAGCAGTTTTTAATATACAAGCTATACAAACGCGTATTAAGGCATGGCACGATCGTTTACGACGAGTACAACGACGACCTTTATTCCGAGTCGGAGACATGGTATGACATTATCAAGGGAATCTTAGACTGATTGGTCATAAATTCAAGTCCAAATGGCAGGGAACGTATATAATTACCGACATACGAGAAAATAATACGGTCATATTGATGGATGCTACAACAAGATCATACTTACTACGAATATGAATCGAGTACAGAAATATATAACTAACAAGCTAGCAGAAGATCTCGACAATGATCCGGAATACGCACGGCACGATCCTACGGACACAAACATATCAGTATTAAACACTAACACGGAATACGATCAAAATCGTAACTCGAAAGACGATAAGGAAAAATGGGTAGCTAGTTGGAAAGTCGACGTCAGCAGAATCTTCTCGAAACATCAACAGAATAAGTCACACGAGCAAAGGACAGAATCCAAGATAGCGGCAAGTCCGAGGAATGCAAAAATCCAATGATGAGATATTTCCTATCAAATCTATCGAAAACCAAGGAAATTACACACACAACCAATCTAATTTCGACACGTGGGCAGCTGCGCAGAAATTGACAGACCATAAATTCTCGGAGTATAAATTAAGGGTACTCGGCCGCCGCCAGCACTCAATAGGGTTTCAAAATTCTTCCTTAGTTTCTTCCTCATTTCCAACTTTCAATTTTTCTTCTCTTTCTTCTTTTCCTTCTTCTATTTCAAAGGGCGCATATGGAATCCATGGATGAGTATACTGATACGACAAGCAATTCGGCAACAGGGGTCAATGTCGATTCCCAATCGGAGCCAGCGGTGTCAATTCCACTTGCGCCAGTGCTCTATCGGATTGTTCGTCCAGCACCAACACTGATTTCGGACATTCGCGAATGGATTGAGAGGATGCAGCTAGAGCGATATTTCGAAATATTCGTGCACAAGCGATTGGACCAACAAGGGAACATTTGGTCGATCAGGCGATTAAGGCGTATCTACCACAATACAAGGCTTTGAACTACAGGGTGGAGCATTTGCATTTTCAAGTAAGCTCATTTGCAATCTGTTTCGATTTCCAGAACTAGATATTTCTTATGATCCAATTCCTCAAGTCCATACATATGTTCAACAATACACCAATAACATGGACAAGTTTCGACAAAAAACAGAAGACGGCAAAGCGGCACCAACATCAATCCTGCGAGAACCGCATAAGGGACGTATTAAGGCTATTACAACTGCCTTCGCTTTCCGCAAAACGCCAGCAGGATTCAACAAGGAGATCGGGTATATTTATCACCAATCTGAGCAGGGACAGAAACCAGATTGGGGGGAACTAGTCGTAGTAGGGCTACTACGGGAGTTGAACACGCTGCACAACCCGAAAGGCAAGGACAAGGAAACGACGTATTTCCAGTGCTACATCATATTCTCACCAGTCTAAACATTACGTATGCGGACTTAGCACCCGAAGGTACACCGTAATTACGTCGCGAATAGGTTTTTGGTTAGGTAACGAATCAGTATCCTGATAATGTGTTTGATGTCCGTAATTTGGATGCGCCACTACCAACAAAAAAAAGAAGCGACCACGACGCAATCCACGAAGCTAGAGGAGCCACAGACAAAGGAGCCCGAAATCGTAATCCGACTTTTGGATGAGGATGAAGGGGATGATCAAGTGTTGCAGCGGAGACCATTACCACGAGGAGATCAACGGAGAATGCGAAATAAGCCGACACATCAACTTCTGTACCACATACGACAGGTGATGGTACAGTACTATCAGATCATAATACGGCTACAGGACCGAGTTCCACACAACCCATGGAGTATGACGATTCTGTGCCATTCACCAGTACGAATCCTCCCGTAGTTCCGTCGCCACCATCAGTACACCACCAAACTACGGCAGGTACATCTACTCATATCATACCCCCTCAGGTAGAACCTCCAGCGCAGCATGTACGGGAGTCCACAGTACGACATTCAGGACAAGAACCGAATTTGGCAGAACCGACACCTGGACTATCTACCAAGAACGACAACGAATACGATAAAGAGGAGCACCCGCAACAGCCCTATTCACCGATACAACAGATGGGTCATCACGCTTCGGATCGACAGGAGCGCGATGTCTCGAGAAGTTCGAAGCGCACTCGTGACCAGACAGCTTCACCCGGACTGCCACCACAAGACCCCCACAGGATACGACTGAAGGTCAGCTCACTCATCTTCGAATGTCTTTGATGGTATTACGCAGCAGATAGCACTTCAACGCGCGGAAGCTACTTTCAGTCAGCAGCTTCATGACCGTTGCAACACGCTTGACAAGCAGTATTCGGAGCAGTCGAATATCATACGCCGGTTGTACGATCAAAACAAGGTACTTATGGACACAGTGCATACACTAGTTGAGCAAGTCCGTAGTATCCATGAGAAGGTCAGTGACTTCAACCGGCAGCAACACCAACATCGGATGACGCGGACAAGTACGGAAGTTACGTGAAGAAAATCTCAAGTTGAAGAGCTTCATCAGTTCTATGTGCGCACATGCGGGCACATCGTAAGATTGCATCGGGACGATGCAACACTTCCAGTTTGGGGGATGTTAGGAGCATAGTTAGACATTAGTAGAATTTCTTGTTATTTCATGGGCAATGTAAATGGGAAAATATCAAAAACAATATATATTATGGAAAACGAGAGTGGAAAGGATATATCGGAGTACGAGTTACTGATGCACCACCGCAATAGGGGTGTCACGCAATACGGTAGAAGCGGAGTACGGCATTTATGGATAAGGATAAGGAGGAGTTACAGTAACCGAATGGATAAGGCTAGGAGGCAGTTGTGGTAACTGCTAGTACGGGTATAAATAGGCCAGATTAGGACTAGAAGGGCATCCCGAGTATACTGTTATTTTGTACTATGTGCCGTGAGCGGACATAATATAAGTTTCCTTTCTCTCTCAATACGTCTATCTCTTACTCATATTTCTGTGATGTAGTATACTATTTTATTTTCCAGTACTATGACGGATCCATAGTACTGCTACCTGCTATACACCTTGCCATCCTTACCCTCTTTCCTGATTTTCTGATGTCTGATTATGTCCGTAATTCAATACGGTAGACCCTTAGTACGGGTTTTCGAAGTACGGAGGGTAGGAAAATACGGGTTTAACACTGCCCACGACTTCACTTGCCTCAAACTGATTTTTGCAATCAGCATCGTACCCATGAACAAACATGCAAGTGACTTTAACTGCTCCATGTTCAAATCTCTCACCCTTGCTTCCTAATCTTTCAGCAACTACAAAAAGATTACTAAATATAAAAGTGAACAATGAATAAAGTATTACTCACTTTGAATGCATGTTTAGTCAAGCTTGAGTTTGGCCTATGTATTTCCTCCAAAAAAGGGACATTGCAATCTCCTCGTTATGTGCCATATAAAACCATGCCTAATCGATCCTTCACTGAGTCAGGGAAAGGCTGCAAGGTAACCAAGTTAAATGTGCTTTAAATATGGAAACCAAAACCAGAACCAAGTCACTTACTTGTGTTTCATTTGGATCGACACTTGCACCAACAAAATTTTGAGTTGAATCCAGAACTTCCTACAGATCAAATACAGTATAACGTTTACACTAACATACACAAAAAGAACAAAACTTGACACTTGTGTGATGCCTCCACCATTCCTTGGAGCAACATTATGCTCAGGCTCCTTGGGTTAGTATCAGAGTCTGTATTAGACTCTAAAACGTCACCAGCCTTCTATTGAAAATGCAACATATTAGTCAATACAAATCAAAATACCAATATAGCTTACTTTCTGCGAGTTTGGAATGGGTGTCATGTTGTTGTCCTTGCATCTCCCATCCATATCATCCGCAGAACTAACAAAATTTGGTTGTGGATCATTGCTGGTTTTCTCAAAGTTCTTGTGCGAATTCTCCTATGTGAATTCACACCACTCCCATAAAAAAAATTGCATGTGGCTCTCAAATTGGTTCCTGCCTCTAAACGTGAAGGATTGATTGATTTTTCATTTTCAAAGATGTCAGATTCTTCAGAAATGTCCTCAGAATCATCATCTACAATATGTGTGCAAGACTCAGGCCAACACACAATATCCTGCAAAAAAGCCACAGTCAAAGCCACATTAACGACTTGCCTCTACACGAAGTTGAGAAGTGTTCTTTGGTTGTGCATCTTCTATTGGATTTGTCCCGTGAATGGTAGGAATGCGGACATCTTTCTTCAACTCAGCCTTCCTTATAATCTAACTCGCAAAACCGAATAAAGGTGGCTTGGGGGTAAATCGCTCCAACACTGTTGCTGTCCCCACCTGCACAAACCAAATGATCAATTTCAACTATGCATAGCACAACACAATACATACCTCTATTTCGCCAAATGCGCCAGGCTTTTGCATACGAACATAATGCAACTCCACAAAGAAAGTCATGTCGGATTCCTTCAACTTGTGCTGATATGCAAACAATCCACAACAGTAGCTCCCCATGCATAGGTCCTCTCAAAAACACCTTTTGCCTTCAGTGCTGCTTGCTTCCTCACAATGGACCAGCGTTGGCTCGTCAATTTGAGTCCTATCTGCTTCTCGGCCTCTGCTTTAATCTCCACAGAACAATCAGGGCCATATAGGGTGTTCACAACTTGAGCTCTTTTTTTGCAAACTTTTATGCTTCAACTCCTTTGAACTTAGCAACCATGAAGTTAGGGAATGCATCCCTCACAATTCTCCTTAAATCCTTTGCCAAACACACTTTTGCAACCTTCGCCTTCACTATGCGAGAATCCGTCTCCCTCACATGACGTTTTTGTCTCCGCTAGTCTTGCGGGGCTCTTCCATAGGCACCAGTTCCACATTGTTGGTCGTTGTAAAAGCAGAAGGTTTTAGAGGCCTCAAGCTCATCCTCACAAGAGCCACAATGGAAGCTATTGTACCCACCTGCATCCTAGTCCAAGCCAATCATTTGGTTGTCATTGACAAGAGAGCATTGCCATTGATCTTCTCCTTACGTGCAATAGGTGCGAAATCCATCTCGACCAAGGAACCAACTTAGCATTCAATAAACTATCCACCTCTTCTATTGTTTTGCTTTCCAGATTCATGGCAACTGCAAATATGATCAATAAGGAGGGAAGATCGATCACTCCCCACAATCCTCGCTCCCAAAAAACGTGCAACCAAAACACTGCTACCAAAAAAGCCCCAGATCAAAAACCTTACATGTGGGAAATTTGGGCAAAATGAAAATAAATAACACGGCAAGAGTCGTGCATCGCATGTGATACCATGTTTAAAATTGCATTTTAATGGCAAGTCTGCATTTTTCCTATGAGACTTGAACTCGCGGCCTGTTGGGACTTAGTGCCAAGAGGCCTTTACCCCGCGTAGCTGATGCATGCTCCAATGTCAACTTCCTACCAGCATTACATTAACATTTTCGCACTAGAATTCCCCAAAATGAGTCTTGTTGCAAATTCACCTCCAAAATCAAAATGACACGATCTAGGAGACAATATGTTGTCAATGGTGAAGAAGTCTGGAGGTGGAATCAGAGGAGATTGGTGCAACAACAACCAGATGGGCAGACAATCAGAAGACACTAGTGTATGTTTGTAAATGTGATGATTGCCTTCGTATTCATGGTTTAGATGGTAAACGTTGGAGTTCTTCAAGCTTCTACAGACACTTGCATAGTCTTCGTTCCTTGAGGTTTAATTTGCAGAATGATGGGACTGATAAAGTAGCAGAAGAATGTCACATTCCAATCTAGATGAAGTACAAGCTATGGATGATGTTACCATGATCAGAGCTGTTTTTCAACATCTCCAAGGTCCAATGGAAGAAAACATCGATTATGAAGGATGTGGTGATCTGCCCGAGGATGCAGCCGGGAGCATGTGCAATTGAGAGTTCGTAAGGAAAATGTAGAGGTCACAATAGAAGCCACAATGCTACGTTCTTTGTTCCAACTTTGCAAAATTTTCGATAATGGCCATATTTCTGAAGCACTTCGTTCAAAGGTCCTGGATTCATTATTTGCCATAATCACCAGAGTCTAGCTCGGATCTTTGATCCTTCTTGGACAGGGCGTTGCGAGGGTTTGAAAGTCCCTCGGACATCTCGTGCTTTCGATAGGTTGCTAGCACGATTGGGCATGCCAAATGCAGAGAGGAAGAATTTTTGTTGCCACAAGGATTGGCCAGCTTATGTTTTTGGTGATCAGAGGAACTGTGTGTTTGCGGGTAAATTTACTTCTGCATTTCAGCGATAGAGTTTTTAGCTAACTATAGTGGCTTTTTTATAATAGGGTACCAGGCAGAGGTGAGAAGTATGCAGGGAAGCATGCCCCTATTGTGGAGCTGGGATCAAAGATGCAGTATCCTTCTACTACATACCACTTTCTACAAGGCTTCACCTCCGTGCAAAGGTACGATCCATATGTTGGGAAGACCTAGGCCTTGGCGGGCAAAAGAAAGCTGGAAAGGGAGGGCTGTGCATCAACTATCTCTGAGATCTGGAGGGCAGTATGTGGCGGCAATATCAAGCTTTTTTCGATTCTGACCAAGAATTTGAGCTTCCAATTCAATGCACATGCTGTGAAGAATTCATCCGCCAATGGCCAGAAAAAGATGCTTGTATGGATACTGTTGTGCTAGATGCCTATGGCTACTACAAGGTGGATTGTCCGCGTTGTGAATCTTCTTTCCAAGCTCAGAGGATTGTTGTGAGGGGGGATCCAAGGAATTTAGCACTGCAAATCCATTGGGACGGATTTCAGTCAGCTCGAACCAAACAGAGGTGCAGGGGCTTTGAATGCAAAGATCTTGAATCCAGGACTTCATGGAACAACAACAGCAACAATGACCCTCCGTCATGTACATCCCGAAGTCACAAATGGAAGCCGGCACAGATAGCCTCGATCCATTCCTTGATCTTCTTGTTGATGAATTGACAACACTATTTGTGCAAGGGATGGAAGTTGATTATAGTTTGAGTTCCGAGCACTATGGAGGACTTCCACAAAAGTTTCAAATGAGAGTGTTACTATTAGTACTTTTGCTGATCACCCTGCACAATGCGAAGTACTAAAACTATCAAGTGGTAAGAGTTTTAGTTATGGCATCATTTTATAGCTTTTAGTGTGGTCATCATTTCTAGTTCTGAGTTGGTTTGTAAGCAATGGTTTTTTTTTTTGGCCAGCACATTCACTATCATTTGTGTTTCTGCAGGTGGGAAAAACAGTTGAAAATGCAAAACGCCTATGTTGCAGGATGGCAATCAATGGAAACATGCAAATATTCTTCAAAATTCCATGGAACCAGCAGCAGAACGTTCCTTCCAAGAAATTCAAAGTGCTATTTTGGAAGTTGAAGCTGCACCTAACCCCACGAGGATGCGTCATCTCCAAAGGGACTCCGGAGTTCGCGGTCGCAGCCGGCTACATCGACTGTACAATGTGTACGGGTTTGTAGGACATTATTTAATTGAACTTTGTAGTTACATATACTATTTTTTTTTTTCAGGTTAAGCATTCTTGAGTTGCCTGCTTACGACGTCATGCATCTGGTGTCTTTGAATGTGCTCAAAGTGTTTATTGAGGCATTGTTCACCACTCTAAAAGAAGTCGGGGAAGAAGCCACTATCATGGCAAGATTGCAAACCATACTAAGAACTAGTTGTATGAAGAAAGGTCGTGCACCGAATCATCCAATGACACGTTTGTCATTCTGGAAAGCTGAACATCAACACTTCACACAGTGGTACCTTCCATACGTTGTGGATGGTCTCATAGACACTGACTATTTGCGCCTTTGTTCATTGCTGACTGAACTTACGAGAGTTTTGTACGATTGGAGCAGAAGTCATGGTTGGACTGTGGAAACATTGGAGGAATTTCGTGAGTACTGCAACACTATGGAGGTGTTATGGGTTGAAAGGTTTTGGTCCACATCAATCAACACTAATACATGCCTTTGGAAGAGGTCACTTGTGCGAGGATATCTATAAGATATGGACTATTTTTCAAATACTTGTGCTATTCGTATGAATCAGATTTTAAAGGATTGAATGCTTACGCATACAAACAACAAGGAGATGGAGCTCACCTTTACAAAGGCTCATTTGAGGTGAGGATTTTGTTATATGTTTAATTTTGAACAGTTTAACAGTTTAACGTTTTCAGGTTTTTTTTACGACAATTGAGGAAAAACTTATGGATGAGCGTGATGGTATGTTGCCTCTAGAGTGTCTGACTGCCAAGCTTAATGCAAGCTTCGTGAAACCAAACTCCATTCACTATGCTAACACAGTTCTGGTTAAGGACGGAATTGTTGTTGTGAACTCAGGAAGTAGCAGTCGACTTGTTAGAAAAATGTTTAGAGTATGGCACTGCTGCATGGAGGCTGCGTATTGCTGAAGTGGAATTCTCATAAATATGCAAAAAGGCCAACAAATAACACAAGTGCAACTCGTAGCGGTTTCTAGAATAATAGGGCAGCTTTTGATGAGAAGTTAATCTTTGAACATGGGTCTATCGACACAAATCTTGTGTCTACTAGGTACCATTTACAAGGCAGGGACGTCAGTGGTGACTAGTGACCCTGACAATCCAGGTATTTATATTATATGTTTCGTTACAGAAAATTCTCACCGTTCTTCTAATTTGAAATGCAGGTGAAATTTGTTATGCAGAAGTAAAGGAAATATTTTCTGTGGACTATGCAGGTAGCTTCCATTTTGTTCGCTGGAATTTTTCGAAAGTGAGTTTTTTGGAATGTGGCAAACATTATGGCTTTTGGGTATTGACATACATATGCAGGTATCATTGTGATACACGAACGTCCCGACCAGTTATTCATGAGGGAACTGGGATGCAAATACTTGCACCAACACGGTTTCCATTTGATGCTACATGCATTTTGCACATAGAAAACATTTTGCGAGAGATTTGCATTATTCCACACAGTGATCCAATGTTGGCAAAGAGGGGATTCGACATTGCACTTGAAGTTGTGACAAATAAGTTTCCTTCTCATTTACAAGCAGGAGCAGGTAAATGCCCTGTGTGGCTCTTAGATGGTGACATTCTTGAAGTTCAAACAAGATCAGGATTGAAACCAGGTATCATACTATCCAACAATGTGGATAGGTTGACCATGACAATGAGCTTGTTGTGGTTGGAAGAACGCAGTGTTGAGGGGAAACATTGTTAGTGGCAGTAACAAATCAGCAGGCCACAAATCAGAAATGGTCGTCTATTCATCGGTTCTTGCTGTGCGAGAAATTTGAGGGGGGTATGTGGCTGTACAAGTGGATGACAGTAGTTCGTAGTCGAGTTGCAGGACAACGTTTTGCTCAGGTGGTATCTTTGGTGCGCAGAAGAAAGATGTTCACTGTAAAACACCTTCAACCCGCAAATGATGGAGAATACATTTTAGCAAACAGGATCCCCGCTTTGGTTGGCTGGTCCGAATTTGTTTGCAGAAGAAAAGTGGAGGTTAGTGCTGCAGGAGAAGGTTTTGAAATTTTTCTTGGTTGACAGTGAGTAGTTGAATATTGCATGCTGTTCAAAGTGTCATTCTGTTAAATTGGCTGTATTTATATATTAGGTAAGCCATAATAAAAACCACTTTTGCAACGCTCATGGTTATCCATTTTTGAAAACCATTATTCATCTTCATTTTTGCAGCCATTTCGGAAGCATGCATTACCACAAAAACTATTACGAAAGCCAGTGTAGAAGCCATATACCATCAAAGCCATTTCAAAAGCCATTGAAAATCAGAAAGCCACAATTGGAACCCAGAAAGCCATGATAAAAGCCAAGATTGTGTCATAATCACTAACTTTATTATAGTCATTATCCACTAACCAGGCAAAAAACCACAACATTTTCAAAAAGCCATAGAAAATGGCTCATTCTGATCTTTAAAGACGAACCCTAGAGTTTTTTTAAATGCCCAAGTAGGCACAAGATTTAAAATTCTACCTAGAGTGACTATTTACTCAACTCTAGAAGATAACTCGAGTAAACTTTATGATCTTGTACCAAGAGATTCAGATAGGCTCATGTTCTAAACTCCATTAAGGAAAAATGTGCTTTACACATGCCCCAATGATAGAGCTAATGCATCATCACTTACCCCTTGAAAAACAACCCTCACTAAGAGTACAACCCCTTTAGGGTGATGAGGGCCATGACTAACCCTTAAGGTTTTTAGTGGTTAGGTCATATTTAATCCTAGGGTTAGTACTTAGTGAAGACATAAGTGAGTGCTATAGGCAAACACGAGTATTTTACTAAGCAAAGCTTCTAAGGCTAGGCTGGAAGGTATTCAAGGGCCGATTTACATACAACAAGTCCTTCCAAACTTTGCCCTAGCTTTATTGCCTATCCGCCTAAACCTCTATTGCCACATCAGCATCCACATCTTCGTCCATGTTAGCATCCATGTCTACATCCACCTTAGCATCCATGTCTTCATCAACGTCAAAGTCCATATCAGCCTCCACATTTGCATCAGCGTTATCATCTCCATGGTTCACACTAAATACATGTGTCTTCACTTCTCCTCTATGGTGCTCAAATCTACAGGGTACACCTCCAGTAGACTTGTAATCCTTTATGCGATGCTCTATCTCCCCAACAAGGAATCATGTGGCTAAGTCATTATCAAGGAGGCTATAGAGGGAAGAGTAGATGCAAGTCGTATCCAAAAAGAGTCCTAGGCAAGCTTAACTTCTCTCCCTTACGCCCCCATGGGGAGCAAGAAAGCATGAAAGGGAATTTACCTTCCCCACTTGTAGGACCACTTCTCTTTATCAACACATGGATATGGGAGATCCATCAGCAAGCTAAACTTCTCTCTTATATGGCCCCCCTGGGAGCTGGAGAGCATGAAAGGGAATTAAATTCCCTGCCTATAGGAACCATCTGCCACTCAATCCTACTCTACCAGGTTGCAAAGGGCACTGTCTCTAAACTCAAAACCACAAACCCTACACTGAGTGAGTCTCACGAGTAGGAGGTACATTCTACCTTAGGTGCAACCTTAGACTTGCTAGCTACTACACACCTCATTGCTCCTCGGTGCAAATCTAGTAGCCACTTCTCCATCTCCAACATATTTGGTTATGTCTCTTTGCTCTCAAACAAGGTAGTCATAACTGCTCCATTAGATCTCATGTGTTTAGATTGCTTCATTCCCAGGTTAGCTCATGGTGTGATGAAATTGCAAAAACCAATGTTGTCTAGAAGAAAGTGAGTGTTCGTTGTGTGGACCACCTACATCCCTTGAAAACCCCTAAGTGTGGACAATCCTAAGCACCTAACCAAACAAGTACCTCACAAAAGGGTTTTGTTGACAAACTTAGGTCGTTCAACTCTTGGACATGTTCACATGTCCCCATGAAGAATTCCTCTTAACAAAGTATGCATGTTATTATGAAACCTAACCTCCCTTGAGTCAACGCCCAAGACTTAACACCCTAATGTGACCACTTGCTAGGATATCTAACCCCTCGGTATTAAGCTCGTGACACAACCTCAAAGAGAGTCTTAGGCGTTGTGCCATGTGTCATTTAACCTAGTGTCACATATTCATGTGACACTATTTCCCAAAACATAAGGTATCTCACCATAGTCCTTTGGACTCAAGAGCTATACCCGCATATGCCAACCTTAGAACCCCTTTATATAAACCCTTAGAAACATGGAAAAGAGAACATGCCAATCAAAATCATGAGCCCACATTTGGATAGGGACATAGATAGTGCTCACAATGTGAGTCAAAATGTGTACCCTACTTAGCTACAAGTGCTATTATTAATGTGACGTGGATGAGGAGGCTAGAGATAAACCTCAAATCTAAACTAATGAAATGTGTACTCCAACAAGACTTTTCATGTGTGTAAACAGGTTACCAAATAAAAGAAAGCTAGTTAACCCCCTGAATGCGGCGTACCTAGGCATAATAATGTGGATTCACTAATGCTAAGGGTAGGCTTATATTAAGGTGTGCCTTAACAATATAAGTTAAGCTTATGTTAGTGAGGAAGAAGGAACCAAACACCTTTGAATCTGTAGCATGGTTTCTCTTAATTTATGTGACAAAGGCATCCCTTTGTTTTCATGTTTTATAAAGTGAGTTGAGACGAAATCTTATTCCCATGTAAATAATACTTGGTGAGTTTAACCTAACGACCCACTGACCCTAAAACCTGGATTTCAATTAGGAATATAACTAGGATATCAAAAATGAAGGAGAGTTTTTTAAATAAAAGTGTTAGCTTTGCCTAAAGTTTTTTTATAAATATTTAATGACACATGATCGGACAATAGCCATGTGCACTAATCGAGCTTATTCCTTATAACACTTAAGGGTTCGTTAACATAGTTTGGTTAGTAATAATAATTAACCGTGTTATAAGGGTTTGTTAACATAGTTTGGTTAGTAATAATAATTAACCTTCAAAGTAAAGAGCAATCATAAATAAAAATTATTATGATAGTTTCTAACTCTATTTGATTCACTAAAAATAACCAAAAATTTAATTGGGACATTAAAAAAGAAGGGAGAGTTTTTTAAACTAATGACATATAACTGAACTATTCTTAAATACCTGAGTGTACTAAATAAGCTAAGGCTCTCTAACATATTTTGGTATATAACAGTAGTGAATTTTCAAAGTAAAGTGTAATAATATATGATAAAAATTATGACAACAAAAAAACAATACATTATAAAAAGAAATTATTTTAATGACTTCATCATAATACCGAATTCATCACATTGCATAAATTAAATAATGAATTTATGATGACATTAACAATTTTATTACTTAATTTAATTCTAAAATGTAAGTTTATAAATGTTTAATATTTTTTAATTTAAATGTTTAGATTTATATTTGAACACGAAAACCCCATTGTTCATTTTCAAATTAAAATTAAAATATTTAAACTTTTAAATTATAAATATGATTTTAAAATCAACAATGTGATTGTAATACATTTTAATATACATAATGTAATGTATTTAATATAATATTCAAATTTAAATTATGTAACATATGATATAAAAATGAAAAAATACACTCTTTTCTAAATTTGAATTACATATGTAAACATAACCATAGGATCGCAATATATTAGTATTATTTATTATGTTCGGTATATGAAAATTGTTGACACAATACATCAATCCATAATAGATTTATAGGCTTAAATATGTTTTAGTGATTGATAAATAAATACCATATCATTAATATTATTAGAGATAGATTAAAAAAAACAATAGTTAAAAGGACAAAAAAGTTAATTAGGTTAGAAGCAATATTAATAAATTCATCACAACGTTACAACACCAGTCAATTCATAAATAACAAAGCCTAATTTTATTGTTAACTTTAATTTTTAAAATGTAAATTTATAAATTTTAATGTTTAAATCAGCAATGACACTATATTTGAACATGATTAACCCCATTGTTGTTAAAATTAAAATAAAGATATTTAACTTAATAATTTATAAAATTGATTTTAAATCAGTAATGTGATTTTAACACAATGTAACATACATAATGTAATGTATTTAATATAATATTTAAATAAAACTATGTAATAAATTATTTAAAACTAAAAGAGTACACTCACTTTTTAAGTTTGAGATTGTATATATATGTAGAAAGTAATGAAGATAAAAATATAGTAAAGGTGTGGCGAACGAGAGAGCACGTTGCCACATATAAGGTATGTATGAATATATAACCAATGTATACCTAATTATATATGTATATATATGTGCATATGTATGTATGTATGTATAAATGAATTTAGGAGATTAAGATTTTTATTTAATATAATGTATATATATTATATAGTTGTTTGCATGTACATTTAAGTAATTACTTATTATACTGGATTTAGAAGAGTAAATTTGAATTTATTCAATAACCAATCAAAACAATAAACAATTTTTGCTAACCTTTTATTCTTTAAAAATTTATCCTAACCTATTATTCTTTTATGAATATATATGTAACGTGAGTACGAATGTATACGTAATTATATATGTGTATATATATGCGCATATGTACGTATGTATGTATAAATGAATTTAGGAGATTAAGATTTTTATTTAATATAATACATATATACTATATAGTTGTTTGCATGTACATAAAAGTAATTGCATACTTATTGGATTTAGAAGAGTGAATTGGAATTTATTCATTAACTAATCAAAACAATAAACATTTTCTAAACCTTTTATTCTTTACTACTTTCTAATTAAATTACTGAATTATTTATACAGATGAAAACTCAAAATTCCAGTTGTATTAATTTCACTGCAACTCAAACATGAAGTAGGAAAGAGCAAAGAGCACATAAAACATAATCCCCTTAACTGACACTGTATAACTAGCTGACGACTGAGAGACAGAGATGGAGACGGTACAACAGTCTCGAAAACGGGAGCAGGAGCAGGGGCAGGGGCACCCTTCAGTTGGCATGGTGGACCAAATGGACGTGGATGTGGTACACCTAAGTTAAATATATGTCAGAATTTGATCTCACTTATAATAGGAAATTCAATACCTTGTTTTGGTGGAACATGAGGGGTGTCATCGTCTGGATCCGGTGGATGTGGAAGGAGTCCAAAATCTATATACATCATACGTTAGTATTACTTCTTCATACACACATCCACGCACACTCACTCACTCAGTCACACACTCGCTGACACACACGCATGCACAAAAGGATAACTTACGATAAGGATTTCTGAATCCCACACAACCATGCAGTAATTTAACCTGGAATAGCAAGAAATGGAGGGAATTGATTATCACACAGTTCTTTGAGACCAACCATGTTGGTGCCATATTTTAAATAGTTCGGATAGTTTTCCCTTAATCCGGGAGCGCACCACGGAGGCGGATTGGCAAGTTTAGAAATAATATTTAGATCACATATGTTATTCCATGTAGACTCCAGTATTTTATTGATGTTTACACATATTGAATCTCGTGTCACTTTCTTGTCCATCCTTAATTTCTTGCGATATGTATATAATTCCTGTGTGATATCTATTTATACTGAGGAGATGTTGCTATATATGTGTCATGTGTACTTTCAATAGTTATACAAATGGCAAAAGGTTTAGAAAATGTACACCTATTTGATAAATATTTTCTTAAATATCAAATACATTTAAGGGTTGTTTGTTATAATTATTAATGTAGGAAACATATATGCAGTAGGTACTCACTTGTATGTATGTATGGTATACTCAAATGACATAATATATATATATATATATATATAGACACACACACACATATATGCACATTTCTTTTTACTTTTGAAAAATCATGCTTATCCTTTACCATGGAGTCACCTAATATGAAATAAAATTTACATATTTCGATTCTTTTTAAAAGGAACACTCTTCAAACTAACAATTATGAAAAATGTGATTAAAAAAAAACACGTTACAAATATTTACCTATGTTAAGGAAATTCTGTTTTTTTATTATCAATTCTGTATAAGACATAGTGTGTAAACTTATGTTGCACTTGCATTAAAATTATGTAATAAAACAGTGGTGACGCTTGCAATGCCTAAGAATGGTCCATATTTGTTTGAACGTTTTAACCGTAACAAGCTGTGCAGGAGGATTGTTTTTTGTGTTAACCCAAACTTAGAAAATCATCATTATTAGTTTTAATTTTACAAAATAAATTTATATAAATTTTAATATTTTTGATTTACATGTTTAAATCAGCAATGGACAATGTAATATATAATGAAATGTATTTAATATAATATTTAAATTAAATTATGTAACAATATGATTTAAAATAAAAAATATGCTCTCCTCTTTAAGTTTCAAATTGCATTTGTAAAAATAACTATAAAATTAGAATATATTAATTTTATTTATTATGTTTGGCATATATGAATTGTTGCATTGGTCATTGCTTCTACACCCTAAGAAGGCAAATTTAAAGGTTAAAATGATAATAAATGTAAATTTAAACTAATACACATGCTCACATGTTAAGGGTTTAATTATTTAATAACATGACATAAATTATACTTATGTTGGTGGGGAAGAAGGAACCAAAACTCTCTTAAGTATCTAACATGCTTGCCTTGGCACCACTCTATTTAATATATGTGATGCCGCCTTATGTTTTCATGTTTATGTAAGTGGGTTAGCACAAAATGCCATTCCCAGTTACTTGCTAAGTTTAACCTAACCTTAAACCCTACCTCAATGTGAAAATTGATCAACCCAAGGGTGGTTTTATCATAGTTTAAACCCAAAATGTTGGCATGTGGCAACATCAGCATGAATAATGTTAAAATTTGGCTCAAATGCCCAAGTAAGCTGTCCTTTGAATTTAAATAATAACTTGAGTAAACCTTAGAATCTCGTTCTAGGAAATCTAAACCTTATCAAGGATACATGTGCTTTACACATGCCCCAAAGATAGAGCTAAGGCATCATCACTTACCCCTAGGAACAACCCTCACTAAGAGTACAACCTCTTTAGGGTGATGAGGGGTACCATGATCCATGACTAACCTTAAGGGTTAGGTCATACTTAGTCTTAGGGTTAATATTTAGTGAGGACATGAGTGAGTGGCATAGGCAGACACAGTATTCTACTTAGTAAAGCCTCTAAGGCTAGGCTGGAAGGTTTGAAGTTATTTAAGAGGTGATTTACATACAACAAGTCCTTCCAAACTTTGCCCTAGCATTATTGCCTACTTATACCTCTATTGCCACATCAGCATCCACATCTTCATCCATGTCAGCATCCACGTGTCTACATCCACTTTAGCATCCACGTCTTCATCAACGTCAAAGTCCATATCAACCTCCACATTTGCATCAGAATTAATCATCTCCATGGTTCACACTAACTACATGTGTCTTCATTTCTCCTTTATGCTATGTCTCCCCAACAAGGATTCATGTGGCTAAGTCATTATCAAGGAGGCTATAGAGGGAAAAGCAGATGTAAGTCGTATCCAGAAAGAGTCCTAGGCAAGCTTAACTTCTCTCCCTTCCGCCTCATGGGGGGCAGGAAAGCATAAAAGGGAATTTACCTTCCCGCTTGTAGGCCACTTCTATTTATCAACACATGGATATGGGAGATCCCTCAAAAAGCTAAGCTTCTCTCCTATATGGCCGGGAGCTAGCGAGCATGAAAGGGAATTAAATTCCCCTCCTATAGGAACCATCTGCCACTCAATCCTACTCTATGAGACCAGGTTGCAAAGGGCACTGTCTCTAGACTCAAGACCACAAACCCTACACTAAGTGAGTCCAGAAATCTCATGGAAAGGAGGTACAATCTACCTTAGGTGCAGCCTTAAACTTGTTAGCTACTACATACCTCACTGCCACCTCTCCATCTCCAACATATTTGATTATGTCTCTTTGCTCCCAAACAAGGTAGCCATAACTGCTCCATTAGATCTCATGTGTTTAGATCACCACATTCCCAGGTTAGCTCATGGTGTGAGAAACTGCATAGACCAATGTTGTCTAAAAGAAAAGTGATTGTTTGTTGTGTGGACCACCTGCGTCCTTGAAAACCCCTACATTATGTGCTCTCTATATAGCCCTCTAAGGCTAGTGTGGGCAATCCTAAGCACCTAACCAAATGAGTGTCTCACAAAAGGGCTTTGTTAACAAGCTTAGGTGGTTCAACCTTGGACATGTTCAAATTCCTATGAAGAATATCTCTTAACAAAGTGTGCATGCTAACACACATGGTTATGAGACCTAACCTCCCTTTAGTGGATGCCCAAAGCCTAACACCCTAATGCAACACTTGCATAGGATATCCAACCTCTCGATATTAAGCTTGTGGCACAACCTCAAAGAGAGTCTTAAGCATTGTGCCGTGTGCTATTTAGCCTAGTGTCACATGTTCATGTGACACTATTTCCCAAAACATAGGGTATCTCACCATAGCCCTTTAGACTCAAGAGCTATACCCACATATACCAACCCTAAACCCCTTTATATAAACCCTTAGAACATGGTAAGAGAACATGTCAATCAAAATCATGAGCCCATTTGGACAGGGACATGGACAGTGCTCACATGTGAGTCAAGATGTACCCTACTTAGTTGCAAGTGCTACTTAATGTGACGTGGATGAAGAGGCTGGAGACAAATCTCAAATCTAAACTAATGAAATGTGTACTCCGACAAGACTTTTCATGTGTGCAAACAGGTTACCGTATAAAAGGAGTTAGTTAACTCCTTGAATACGGTGTACCTGGTCATAATAATGTGGATCCACTAATGCTAAGGCTAGGCTTACATTAAGGTGTGCCTTAACAATATAAATGCTAGTGGGGAGGAAGGAACCAGACACCTTTTAGTCTATAGCATAGTTTCTTCATACCTACTTTACTTAATTTATTTGACGGAGGCTTCTCCCTTGTTTTCATGTTTTATAAAGTGCGCTAACACAAAATCTTATTCCCATGGGAATAATACTTGGTAAATTTAACCTAACGACCCACCGAACCTAAAACCCAGGTTTTGTAGAGAAAAATTCACCTCATTTGCTATTCCTAAATGTTTTTTCATCTCATGACGTTGCATATATTACAGTCAATTAAGAATCTAACTAGGACGTCAAAAAAGAGGGGAGAATTCTCTAAATAAAAGTGTTAGCTTTGCCTAAAGTTTTTTACAAATATATAATGACACATGATCAGACCATCACTAATAATCATGTGCACTAAGCAGGCTTATACCTTATAACACCTAGGTTCGTTAACATAGTTTGGTAAGAAGTTATAAGTAAAACTTATTATGATAGTTTCTAACTCTATCTTATTCACTAAAAATAACCATAAATTTTTGGGACATCAAAAAAATGAAGGGAGAGTTTTTTAAATTAATGACACATAGCTGAATTATTCTGAAATACCTAGGCTAAGGCTCTCTAACATATTTTGGTATATAACAATAATGAATTTTCAAAGTAAAGTGCAATAATATATGATAAAAATTATGACAACAAAAAACAATACATTATAAAAAAAAATTATGTTAGAAGCAACACTAGTGAATCATCATAATATCGAATACATTGCATAAATTAAATAATGAATTTATTATGACATTAGCAATATTATTGCTAAATTTTAAAATGTAAGTTTATAAATGTTTAATATTTTTTAATTAAATGTTTAAATCAACAATGGGATTTATATTTGAAACACAAACCCATTAAAATATTTAAACTTATAATTTATAAATATGATTTTAAAATCAACATTGCGATTGTAATACAATTTAATATACATAATTAATGTATTTAATATAATATTCAAATTTAAACTATGTAACATATATGAAAAATACACTTTCTTTTTAAGTTTGAATTACATATGTAAACATAACCATAGGATCGTAATATATTACTATTATTTATTATGTTCGGTATATGTAAATTGTTGAGACAATACATCAATCCATAATAGATTTATAGGCTTAAATATGTTTTGGTGATTGATAAATAAATACCATATCATTAATATTATTAGAGACATATTAAAAAATAATAGTAAAAGGACAAAAAAGTTAATTAGGTAGAAGCAATATTAATAAATTCATCGTAACATTACAACACGAATCAATTCATAGATAACAAAGCCCAATTTTATTGTTAATTTTAATTTTTAAAATGTAAATTTATAAATTTTAATGTTTAAATCAGCAATGGAACTCATATGTGAACATGAAAAACTCCATTGTTGTTAAAATTAAAATACAGATATTTAAATTTATAATTTATAAAATTGATTTTACATTAACAATGTGATTTAATACAATGTAATATACATAATGTAAGGTATTTAATATAATATTTTAATTAAATTATTACTAAATCATTTAAAACTAAAAGAGCACACTCACTTTTTAAGTTTGATGTATGTAAAAAATTTGTGTATATATATGCGCATATGTCGTACGTATGTATAAATGAATTTAGGAGATTAATATTTTTATTTAATATAATGCATATATTACTATATAGTTGTTTGCATGTACATATAAGTAATTGCATATTATACTGGATTTAGAAGAGTAAATTGGAATTTATTCAATAACCAATCAAAACAATAAACAATTTTTCTTAACCTTTTATTCTTTCAAAATTTATCCTAACCTATTATTCTTTTATGAATATATATGTAACGTGAGTACGAATGTATACGTAATTATATGTGTATATATATATGTGCATATGTACGTAATTTAGGAGATTAAGATTTTTATTAATATAATGCATATACTATATAGTTGTTTGCATGTACATAAAAGTAATTGCATACTTATTGGATTTAGAAGAGTAAATTGGAATTTATTCAATAACCAATCAAAAACAATAAACATTTTTTAAATCTAACCTTTTATTCTTTACTACTTTTTAATTAAATTACTGAATTATTATATAGATGAAAACTTAAAATTCCCGTTGTATTAATTTCATTGCAACTCAAACATGAAGTATAATCCCCTTAACCGACACTGTATAACCAACTGACAACTGAGACAGATTTGGCGACAGAGACGGAGATGATACAACAGTCTCAGAAACGGGAGCAGGAGCAGGAGCTGAACCAAATGGACGTGGATATGGTACACGTGAGTTAAATATATGTCAGAATTTGATCTCTCTTATAACGAAAATTCAATACCTTGTTTTGGTGGAACATGGGGGTTGTCATCGTCTGGATCTGGTGGGTGTGGAAGGAGTTTTAAAGCTATATACATTATACGTTAGTATTACTTTTTCATACACACGTCCACGCACACTCACACAGACACACCTCAGGCAAAAGGTTTAGAAAATGTATAATATATATGACTACAAAATATTTATAAATTAAAAAGTTAATTAGGACTTTTTGATAAGATGTGTTAATTTAATATATTTTTATATCAAAATGTTACATTAATAGACATTAGACATTATTTTCATTTTTGTAACCCATTTAACCAACTAAGAATATTAAAGGTTAAATCTATAATTGACATGTTTACTAATAAAGGAAATACATTAAAATCAAATATATTAAACTACAATTTTACAAGTGAGTTTTCTGTTTATTTGAACAAGTTTCGACATTAATAAAGTTAATATCATTCTTATAAAAAAAATGTTTAAGATTAAAACCTTTGACAAGTTATAAGGAGCATTGAAATAATTATCCCATGGGAAATGCAATTAAAATAAGAATGGTTATGAAAGAAAATAACTACTAGCTAAATTATTATTATTACTACTAATATTATAGACAGTTGTAAGTTCGATTGTATCTTAAAATTAAAATTTAGAAGAGACACGTGGAATGTTCCCATTTGACTCACGACGATGAGTTTTTAAAAGGGAAACTTAGTTAATACAGAGTTTCCTTGTTTAGAAGATGCGTTTAAAAGAGGGTTTAGAGATGAAGAAACTTTTCTTTTTATCATAATAGTATTAAAGAGTATTTCAAAAGTGTAAAAAAATATTATAACAAAAGAATATTCTTAAACGTGATAATAATTATTAAATTACTTATAAGATAAGTTTGTTAATAATAAAGAGTAGTTCTTTACAGTCTGGTTTAGGGTTTAGGGTTGGAATGTTATCTTAGGTAATTGTGTGCTCCCTTTTATATATGGTTCATGAAAGTCTTCTGAGCTTACAAGGGGGTTCAGTAGAAACTTGTTGAGATTCTAGCTACTGAAAGAATCTCTTCTATCGCAAGTGCAGTAAGATCTTAATTCACATGTGCTGGTGAATATATTAATAACAATACATAGTTTCTTTACGACTTGTAAGGTTTCTTTTTTATACATTATTTACAACCTGGGAAGTGAAAGTTATAAAAACCTTGTTCATTCTTAACATTAGACTTTGTGCACTAGTGCTTCACAAGCCATTGACAAACGAGTCTTTTGCATTCATCATAGTGAATTGGAAATTCAAAATTTTGATTTGAATTGAAGAAGGTTTTGGATATTCATAATAAATAGCACCTTTACATAATTCTTAATCTCTCCGGCATCTTATTTGATGGTTCATGAATGACTCTATCTTACCATCTAACTTTGTTTCTCTCGTGCCAGCAAATCTTCCCAACAAATTTATTGGAACTAAGCTGAATAATACACAACTTGGGTACATAGTTCACTGGTAGAGCACCCTACACCGATGTAGGAGGTCTTAGGTTGAATCCCTAGTACCAGATCCCAACAAAATTGACCTATTAAAATTTAAATTCACAAGCAAGAAGCAATATCAATGTAAAATTTAAATTCACAAGCAAGAAGCAATAGGAATGTAATAGTTTAAATTCACAAGTAAGAAGCAATAGAAATGTAATAGTAGTAACTAATTGAATTCACAAGCAAGAAGCAATAGGAATGTAATAGTAGTAGCCAATTGATTGCATAATTTATCCATTGCAAACAAGAATGTAATAGTAATAGCCAATTGATTGCATAATTTATTTATTGCAATAAGTATAAAAAAGGTTTTAAAAGATTTACTTTTGCCATATCTACAATAAAATACAGAAGATGAGTAGCCAATTGATTGCATAATTTATTCATTGCAATAAGTATAAAAAGGGTTTTAAAAAAATTACTTTTGCCATATCTACAATAAAATACAAAAGATAAGTATTTAATTAATAAAGATTGTTGTTATTTGATAAAATTAAATATCTAATAAAATAGTTCATTTCTCAAAACATGAAATTTGTAAACAACTTTTTAGCATATGTTTTAATGAAAAGGTTCGTAGAATCTAATGTTTTATTATATACATTATAATGCTATTTTATATTAATATATTTAAATAAAATATATATAACAAATTTAAAACTAAAGCATAATCCCTATATTTAAATAAATAGGGATTATGCTTTAGTTTTAAATTTGTTATACTATATTGATAATCTGTATTTTAAGGGAAGAGGTTAAAAGTATTTTTTATTTTTATATATATGGAAGGAGTTTGAAAGTACTTGATTTTATAGGGCTCATACGTATATGTAAAGTGTGACAGCCCTATATCCTTGCTTTCACATGGTAGATCTAACAATGAAACTAAGTAATCAATGTTCCAAACCTTATTGATACGTGTTAAAGGTAAGGACATCATTTAATCAAGTATTTAATGGTTAAAACATATTAAATTGATACAACACCACACTTCTGTAAAAAAAATGTGAAAATTAAATGATTGAGTAAAATTATAACCGTTTATATGTATACCGAAATAAATATAGAGTTAAAGCCTCCATTGCATAGGATCTCTTTATTTTTATGAGGTTACTCATTTTCCTAACATATCCTTCTAGACTTGAGGTGTTATCATTAGCACCCACCACAACCATCGAGATTCTAGCAGACATGGTTATCAACTTGGGTATGGTGGCTACCAATTTAAATAAATATATTAGGTACTCCATGTATCTCATGAGGTCCAACATGTCTAACAAGGAACCTATTTGGGCTGATATGCATTGTTTTGATTGCCTTTGCTACAATTATGTTGATTTCTATCTTTAAAGCAAGAAAATGTGCAAAATCTAGAGGATTACATGGGAGTTCCCACGAAGTTGAGACCCCAACCATGAGTGCAAAGGCAATTGTTCTAACACATATGGCCCATTTTTTAAAAGCAATCATAAAAAAAGGGTTTGATAAGGTTTCACCAATGGAAAACTAGTTTTTAACACTGTTTTCTTGAAATGACTAGGAAAAAACTATGTAAAACTGACAAAATTATAACATCTTCTGTATAAAATGTACAATAATTTTACAAAAGATTGCTTCATACTTATTTAAATATTAAAATTAATGTATATTAATATCAACTATGTTTAAGTTATAGTTCATTTATACAATAAATCAAATCCAAAACAATTTTTTTTTTAATACAAAACTCTATGTTATATATATTCTTAAAAACTTATTATTAACTTCATAGAATTGAAATCGGTTTTGAATTCTAAACTTGGCTAGTTTACTTATCATTTTTATCTTTGAATTTTAACATATTAATAATTCACAATTAGTGTAATGAAATCTATAAATGATTATATGAGAATCTTTTAATTGTATGTGCTAATTTTCTTTCTTGTATATATAGACTTATTTAATGTCATATAATTGAATTACTTTGAGCTTATAAAAAATTTATATGTATTTTAATAATAGCCTTATTAATTTATGAAAGACAACAAAGTTTTTGAATTAATGAAAGATGAACAACCTTAAAATTGTTATAATTTTGTTCGTGAGTTTTTCTTTTATTATATGGATACAAATTTAACCATCTTTTAACAGTCACATTGATTATATTTAATGCATAAAATTAACATATTTAATTTAATGTTATTAACATAAATAACTTCTATTATGTTTACTTATATTCAACTTTTGTGATTGTTTATATTATTAAAATTTTGTTTTGGAATTCTATAAGAATGAGGTCTCTTTGTATTATTTAATTCAGCCATTGAAATTTAAAAATATTTCACTAAACATGTTAAGATATGAGTTTTTTTCTTTAAGGTATTATAATTTAAACATGTAAAATATAGATTTGTTTGCTTAATAAGATTATTTGAAATTATAAAATGCTAAAACTTGAAGGTTAAAGAGATATCAAACAAAAAAACTATCCAAACTGAATATCATGTGGATGTTCCAAATTTCACTATATTGGGAGTGCATAATGGTGATGTCTAGAATGAACATTCCATTGAGACCAAAATACTAGTGATGCAATAAATGTCGATAATACAAACACCTTGATTAGGTTTTTTATGGTAGACCAACACACAAACACTACAATACAATTGTGTGCCATGTGAAAGATAAACATGAACTACACAAGGTTGATGCTAACATCAAGTACAAGATTTTACAACTAACTATATGTCTTGATAAACATAAAGCACCAACAATAGAGGAGGGTATGGAGTTTGTGAACAATGTGATAATCATGACCAAAAATTATTAAGAAATATGACCAATGTTCATCCTTAAATTAACTAATGAATATGAATATATTGCCAAAGGAATTTGCATTTGTGTTATGAGGTCATCACAAATGTTTTATATGAATATGACATTTTTGTTCATAACAATCCATATGAAGACATATAAACATTTAATACATAACGGTTTGAATTTTGCATTAAACATGGCAAGTTAAGTATGAAGATGTGAAAGAGGGCTTTTGATTACCCTCGTCCTTTATGTGTTTCTCATTCTTTTTATGGCAGTCACACTTGCATTTCTGTGGTAGTCACACTTGCTTGACCTCATGGCACGCTCAAAGGCAAGATCTCAACCTTCATCACACACTGTAGTTATTCAAAATTAACATTTGGCATTATAATGCATCACAACAAACCTCTTACTTATTACATCCTTCATCCGGGGCAGATGGAGAGACCTCTTGTGGTGCTAGAGCTACCCATCATTCTACACATTTATCATCAATTATAAGTATTTTATGAGTCTTTTTGCCAAAATAATAGTTCACTTCCATTTTAATATATGAACTTAGATTATTACTAAGGAAACAAGTGAGGAACCTATATAGATCTAGCAAGAAACATCTCAACATGAGGCTACCTACTGCAAATCCTCCTAAAAAATAAAAAAGAAAGCTAGTACCTGGACAAAGGAAGAAATGCTAGAAACAATTGAGAAAATTGAATCAAAAAAGATGTCTATCTGTCAAATAGTTGCTTCATCATGTATCTCACGAACCTCTTTGAGGAACTAGCTATAGCTATGAGATCACTACGTCAAAATGTCAAGGCCCTCCTTGCCATTTAGATGCTGATGAAGAACAAAAGCTTATTGATTGGGCAACTCAATGATAGCAGTGGGGATTCCTTATGACTAGAATGGAGCTCATCCTGCAAGCTGTCAAATTTGCAAAAGAAGCAGGAAAAGAATTTGAAAGAGAAGATGGTCTACCTGGAAATGTTGGTACACTCGTTCCAGCAAATGACACTCACAACTCGTCCTTTATAGTTCTCAGTCTCTAGAACAAGCTAGAGCACATGTTTTCAAATGAGAATGTTAGTACTTTCTATAACAACTTGGAAAAGACATACCGTTCTTCTTTTTATTCACCAGATTGAATATGGAATGCTAATGAAATAGGTGTGGTTGTAGGCCGTGTTACTGGTTATAGAGTTCTTACTTTGAAGGGCATGTAGACGTGTTGTCAACCAAGTGCCAAATGCAAAAGAATGGGTTACCATTAACATAGTAGGAGATTGGATCTCAAGGATGTACATCTTCAAAGGTGCATCTGGCCACTTAATGTAACAAAAATGAACGATAAGTTTGAACCAAATGAAGGTTGCAACATAGCACAAAACACAATCAATGATCATGATGTTCAAATGGATGTACCTTCACTCTAGCTTTTGAGGTTGATTCAACGTTAGACTTGAGGACAATAAAAAGATCATGCCACCTCTTCTAACACCAACACCTTTACCACCTCAGGCACTAGCAACAGCAACAACACTAGCCAATCCCCCTAGTGGGCGTAGGTTCAATGTAAGTTAACACATGGAGCCATACTTCACGAAAACTGAGTACCTTCAACAAATGAAAGAACATAGGCAATTTGTTAAGGCTAAATGTGTAGCAGCTGAAGTTGAACAAGTTGAACGAGAACTCAAAGAACTCAAGCTAAATGAGCTGAATGAGAACTCAAAAAGGTAGCACGTGCTTAAGTAACAATTGAAGTAACAGCCTGGAAGCAAGCATGACTTGTTGCACAAGCAACCAAACAAGCTAACATCACTATTGAAAGATCTCAAAGGAGGACAACACCACGGCTTGGCGAGGAGGACTTTGATGACAATGTTTCTTATGTGCCAATCACAATGGAGTTTCAAGATGGTGAAAGTCAGCCTTGGTTAACCAACAACTAGACATGCCTGCAATCGAATGCAAACTTGATATGCTCAATAGGGGAGGGAACCAGCCTCTACTCTACCACGTGCTCTCAATTCTCTAACAAAGTATGTTAAGTATACACATAGTACAATATATAGGCATATCCATACCATGTTGAATTTTCCCATGGCACAAACCCCATACCCTCTTCCAATGAAAGATGAGATATTATCTACAATCTTTCAAGGAAATAAAAGATAATGTTAGTTTGGTTGAACATTTATAGCAGAAAACACTTTAATGTCATGAACTATTAAAATATACTAATGTTAATGCCAAAATATGCTTTGGGAGTTAATACTATAACATGTATTAGGATATTCATTACACAACAAACCTACTACATAGTCATTATCATCATCTTAAATCTTGTCACACATGCAATTTGTCAAGTCACTCCACACATGCATTCCAACATATGAGGTTCATTTATCCCCTGTTAAAAGGTGTGACTTAAACTCCTCAAAACAAAAGAGATTCAAGATAAGAATTAAAGCATTTTGGTTCAACATTCGTTATCATGTTTATTAGTTACTTATTAATTACTCTTTATTTTCTTTTTCATAAATAAGATTTAATATTCCGATTCATATTCTAATATTAATTTCCAAGGCATATTTTTGCATTAACTTCTAACGTATATTCTAATATCAACATTAGTATATTATGGTGATTCATGTTAAAAGTATTGTTGGGAGATTAAGCTTACCCAAATTTGCAAAGCAAATACAATTTAGTTCAAGGATTTGAATTTGTCTTCTCTTGTAAGATATACAATTTGTATGCATAAACGTGATGAACCTGTTTACAAGTTTAAGCTTATGAAAGAAACTGTAATCATGAGCTGTATATGCAGTAACAAAAGAAATGAAAATCGAAGTAGAAGAAAGATATGCTTGGCATGTGAGTAGTGTCTTATGTGTAGTAAAAAGCAGGAAGAGGCCATCACTTTCTATTACAATAGCATTGCAAACCAACTAAAACTGCACTTCAAGAGTTAAACAATGTGTTATTCTGATTAGAACACTGGAGGCAGTGACATAGTTGCTTGGCAAAGGATTGGATGAGAAAGTTAATAATATCGTAGAGTGTTGACATGCACATGAAGTGGAGAGAAATACACTATTTCCTTATCCAAAGCATACATAGGAACTCCCTGTTGTTTTGCCATCTTCACCGTAAAACGTCACCAATGTTTTAAACAAGGCACATACAGTAGTGTATTAGAGTATATACAATAACGAAGGCATGCCCAAGGACAAATACCCAAAACAGGTTATTATTGGAGATCCATGCCACTTGGTATTGTTGCTTCACTACGATGGATTCCAAAGCACTAGAATAATAATTGATGGGTTGACTTAAAAAAATATGTAAATATATATAAGATTTTGTTATGTATGTAACACTTAATTTTTTATTATTAAATTTTATATAATCTTCAAAACAAGGAAGAAAATAATTACAGCTTAACTACTTAAGTGAATAATCTAGTTCCACGATTTACAGAGAAATACAAAATCTTATACGTTTATCTGGAAGGAAAACAAAATATTAGCAGTTGGCAGCCGCAATATTAATTATCTTTTGAGTCGGTCAAGTACTGTTTTTTTAGTTTAAGTTGGTCTTAGTTTTGGTATCATTGTTTGCCATGGTTTTATTAATAAACTTGTGAATTATTTGGTGTCTAAGGTGACATCATTGTTTTGTTGTTCAGGTATTCCATGGATGATGTTCATCAATAGCTGAGTTTATATCGAAATTTCACCTGCACATTCCTCTGGATATGCATAAATCCTTTCTCCAATTTAACAAACACGATTGGGTGGAGGTAGTGGATCTAAGGGACTTGCCTCCGGGCTTGTGTACATCAAAGATGCAGTTGTACATCAAAGTCAAAATGGAGCAGCCTCTCTGGGCTGCTCCACCAATGACAAGCTCGGAGGGTCTTCCTCAATAGCATGGGAAGTCGGGTTTGCGTCATCCAACCGTGCAACGATTTCTGATGTGATTACACTTGCTACAGAAGGTCCATGCGTGCGTGTGTGAGAGAGAAAGATGCATACGTATATGTGTGTGTATATTTGTATAGATATATACATTCACAAAGATATGATATTATGTATATATTATGCATATATATAAATGTATACGTACGTACATGTGTGTGTTTTGGTTTATTTTATCTATATAGGTGTGGACGACAAAGGACGTTTTAGAGAACATTCTCTGGAATAAAGGATCATTCGACGAATATACGAGTGAAAGTCGAACTAACAAACAGGTAAAACATATGTATCTGTTTATACATATGTAGAATCAGAAGACATAATTATCCGGTTTGCCGATGTGGGTTGGGGATTCGGAGACTGCTTGTTCGCCTCTCGGAGATTTTTTGTACAAAACTTTGACATAATAGGTATGATCTTACAGTACATACATGCTGGTATACCGTAAAAACATACCTATATATACGTGCGTGCGTGCGTGCCTGCGTGCGTGTTATGTATATCTTTTATGTATGTATATCTCGTTTCTTATAGAATGTTGTGCTTGGGGCTTAACCTTTACATCCATGTCTCTCTCTCACACATACACACGCAAGAGTTTGAAGGTTCAAATATGGTGTAAGATACGGTGTGTCTATGATGCAAAATTGGACAGAGATTGAGCGTGTTGGAAGGAGTTGGCAAAAAGAAATGCAAGGTGATATATATATATATATATGTATAGCTTGTTTTGTACATTTATATGTATTATGCATGTGAATGTCATGCAATTGAATACACACACACACATACGTACGTATATCCAACATACACACATCAACATTGCAGATACTAGGAATAATGATTAAATGGAGTAGATGAGAAACATGAGATTATAGAAGGACCGTCGGATGGAATGCATGAGATTCTGGACATTCCTTTGATACCTAATGGAGCAGAAAATAGCTTGCAATACAGAGGGTTTACAGAAATTAACTAAGGTGCGCGTGCGTGCGTGTGTTTGTGCGTTTGTGTGTTTAAATTACAAAGTGTATATTTTTAAATTAGCTGGATTTAAATAATGAAGGACACTTGGTGAGGGTATATTCCTGGAGAATTTTCCGAGATTAAAGTCATGAACAGACTAACTACGTTAAGACGTGCATTGTTGAACATTTGTCAGTCAGAAATAATTTATAACTGATTTTTCTAACCTTGGGTAAGTCTAGCGCGTGCGCACACACACACACGCACATACATACAAACATATATACATATACATACATACATATGTGTGTGTACATGTTTGTATGTATACATATTGTTAAAACTAAGCTGAATATGCACACAACCTGGGCAGGTAGCTCAGTGGTGGAGCACCTGACACCGGTGTGAGAGGTCCGGGTTCAATCCCCGGCCTGTCCAGATCCGTTTCCAATACATATATCTTTTAATGTAGTAATTATATTGGAGATTCTTTAAACAAGCTTAGGGAGCATAATCTGGAACAGGATTACTAAATTGTCTATACTTTGAACTAGTGATTAAATCCGTAGTCAAAAAATGCTACAGAAATGTTTAATTATTAATTTAATTATTAATGTATTAATTATTAATTGGAGATCTTTAAACAAGCTTAGGGAGCATAATCTGGAACAGGATTACTAAATTGTCTATACTTTGAACTAGTGATTAAATCCGTAGTCAAAAAATGCTACAGAAATGTTTAATTATTAATTTAATTATTAATGTATTAATTATTAATTGGAGATTCTTTAAACAAGCTTAGGGAGCATAATCTGGAACAGGATTACTAAATTGTCTATACTTTGAACTAGTGATTAAATCCGTAGTCAAAAAATGCTACAGAAATGTTTAATTATTAATTTAATTATTAATGTATTAATTATTAATTTAATTTAATTACTAATCCGTAACATTTTTTACTACGGCATATATCATTGCTTTGAACTCTTTGAGCCTTCAGATATAATTTACCAGGATAATATATGAATGAGTTTTAATTAGTTATGTAACATGAATTTTAATATATTTATAATATATAAATATATATTAAACAAAAGTGGATTTGGGATCAAATCAACTTGTTACAATGGACAGAAATGAACTCACTCGGTTGAAACATCTTCGAGTATTAGCTTAATTAATAAATAATATTTTATGTTTAATTACATAATCAATTATACATATATTTTGTATACATATATGTACAGTAAATGCGTGCGTGTGCGTGTGTTGTGTGTGTATAGTTGTGTTTTTGCAGTTTTGGACGTGGGACAAAACAGGCTAAAGGGATGTAGTTTATGGGAATCATTGAGGAATTGTCCATTGTTAATCTAACTTGTTGCTTCAAGAAACAGGTAAATTTAACTTCTTATGATGTTTATATATTCTTTTAATTATAAATAATTAGTTTTATAAATAGATAGAAAGATAGATAGATACATACAGACATACAAATAGATAGTACATTATTCATATTAATTTATAAATTCAATAAAATATATAAAATATCTATAGTATAAAAAACGTTTGCCAATTTAGAAAGATTATATTTACAGGATAACTCTATTGAAACACTTGAATCATTGTGGGGATGCCCTGCTTTAGAGGTAATTAATATAATTAATTAAATAATAATTTTAATTATATATTACCTACTAATATACTGTCTATAGAAATATTTTAATGGCTTTATACTTTATTACACTAATATATAGATATTAATAACTTATTATTTTAATTTAACATTATTTATAATACTTGTTTATATAATTATTTTTTATAATTATATTTGTTATAATTAACTTGACTTAAGTCATTAGTTTACTAAATTTTATATTACTGTCATTAAGAAATTTAGTATATTTAATATTTAATGGTTGGAACTTAGCCGGTGCTTATTCGAAGCATAAGATTTGTGAAGATAAATAATTATGTATTTGAGGAGAGAAAGTTAATTATTAATGATGTCTTAATTGTAAATACAAAGGTTCCTAATAAATTTGTTTTATGGAGATTTAAGTTTTAATTTTAAAGATATTGTTGTAGGTCCAACAATAATTTAATTTTATGTAGATTTAAGTTCTGGTGGTTTCTTATTTTAAAGATGCTATTGTGGGTTTGGTAATAAGTCTTGGTTGTTGTTTTTTTTTGTTATTATAGCTTATTATTTTTTCTCTTGTTAATATTTATCACTCATTTTGTTATAAGAAAGAGCATAATTATTCATATATCTCATGTATATAAAAAAAAAACAAGACTAATTCATTAGTCAAAAGTGACCCTCTTAAGATATAAAATGCAACTTGAAATTAAGTAAATCAGATTTGTTTTTATTAAAAAAAAAAAACATGTCTCATTTTGATGTGTATATATAATATGTTTTTCCTTACAAACATATACATTCTTTTTGGAATCAACGAGACCTTTTAAAATTTATTTTAAGTAGCATTTTAATTATTAAAATTTAAAGTGTAATATACTAAAGAAGGAACTCTTATAATTTAAGAAAATGAAACAAATGTTATTTATTTTACATGTTTATTTTCTATTGAAAGTGACTCTTTTTTTTATGAAAAAACGCATGACTTAATTAAATAGAGGAACAAAGTTTTTTTCGAGAATATTACTTATAATGAGTACAAAAAATTAAATGCATTTAGATATAATTTTATGTTTAAGTTTGTGTTTTACATTTATGAAAACATTAACACTTATATTAAGAATAGATCAAAGCGATTTCAAATTAAATTTTAAAAGCACATATATTTTATAAATCAAATGGTTATTAATTGCTTATAAACAAGACCAACTAATATCGTATAAAACACACATTTATAATATATAAAAATAAATATTAATACATATATAAGTTGCATATATTTTAAATTACGAAAAGAATCTTTCTTTGTAAGTAAAAAGACAATCTAATGTTTAAAATAAATATAATTTTATTAAAAAATTAATCTAAACTATAAACAAAATTATATAACTTTTTCAAAAACAATGCACTATTACCATGGATTATGATTTTAAAATGCTTTTATTTTTTTTATATAAAATAGGTATGTCAGCCTTATGAAACAAATATAGAAAACTAACTCAATTTAGAACAATTTAAAGTAAATAAAATATTTTTTTATAAAAATTAAATTGTCAAACTTTCAACAAGTTCAAAAATAATTTTTTAAAAATGGGCCTACTTATAATATTTAATCTCCATCAAAACAACATAATGAGCAAGAGAAACATGCAATGCAAGTGGACCTTAATTGTCATCAGTACTAATTTAAAATGTTGAGCCAACTTAAAAGTTTTATTTAAAGTTACAGCACGAAGAGCCTGAATGAACTTAATCAATTCTAGTTGCATGATCAACTATAACATATCAAATTTGATTGATTATGATATTTTAAGATATGTTCATTAAACAAAATTGTCAAACTTGATATTAAAGTACATAATAAATTCATTATGTCATTGTTAATATTAATTATTGAAAAACATCATTTAAATACTTAATGTTTTTTTCAGATAATAAGTCAGACATATACTATTTTATTAGATCTTTAAGGCTAATTTATTATATCACTTGAGAGTTATCCCTTTTAAAAAAACTCATGAAGTGCACGTTCTTTAAATTAACATTAATAATGAATAATTATATAATCAATGGTAAACATATTTTTTTGGATCATGAGCTCTCATATTTGTGGAGTCAGAAGGCAAAGCAAAGATGTGAATGTAAAGGAAGATAACCCGTAGTGAACAAAGGTCCATGTGTTACCTTTACATAGTACATTAAACGGCTAAGTTTATCTATCTTATATGGGAAATCGAATGGTGAAGGTCTATAAACACATTTACACATGGACTAGTATCTATTTAGGGCAACATTTTCATTTATGTAGAGCAATGGAAGCAAAATAGGATGACATCGATGTTTATTGATGAAATGAATCAAATGGAAAGATTTTAGTAAAAAGAAATTAATTAGAGTGCTATATTGTATATCATTGTTGTTGCAACTTAGGTGCAATTTTTGCTATGTTTTTTCTTCGATTTTTCCAGTTATAATGAGGATTTAATTGATTCTGCATTTAAATTATGCAATTTCTACGTTATTTTTTTTTTCCAATCTTGGCTTAGGGTTCATCTGTTATTTCTTTCTTAGGTCCACTTTCACTAGCAGGTGATTAATTACCTTAACTAATTAAATTAAAATAAATAATTTATTTTACCATAGATTTGTTCACATTTTAGTTATTTATGATTTATAATTCACATGACACCTACATGGCACTTATGTGGCGCTTACATGATTTTTTGAGTAGTAGCCAAATAATTGCAATTTTGTTTGGTTACATCATAAAGTATTAATTTGTACTAAAATTAATTAATTAGTCTTTTTTCTTAAGAATAATTTACAAAAATAGGTGAAAAAGTGGAGAAATAATGGAAGATATGAGACATAGAAATAAAGAGCAAGTGGAAGATTCAATCGTCAACCATTTACATATAAGATATTGTGTATATGTATGCACACACATTTGATATACTTAATTATTTTTTTTTGTAGAAAGAACATTAACAAAGGCATTAATGTAAATAATATGCACAGTCTTTGAAAGGTTTCTCATCTATAACACACATATGTGTATGTGTGTGTGTGTCTCTGCCCCCCCCCCCCAATATATATATATATATAATGTTATTTCATTCAATTCAGCATGTATTTAAATTAAAATAATATATAATTTTATAAGAGACTTGATAAAAACATGCATAATGCTATATTTAAATTTAAATATATACATATACATGTATAACATTAATTTACTTAATACAAAATTTACATATTTATATAAATAGAAAGAGTGAGAGAGAAGAGATTTCCTTATATAAATAAATAATCAAAATAAAACAACTCTTATGTATAAATAGACATACATATATATGTACATGAGTGTGTATATATATATATATATATATATATGTATGTATGTATTATATACATAGAGTATGTAATAGTTAAAAATCTCTCTCTACACATTCACATGTTTATGTGTATATATATGTATGTATATATAGTACATTGTCTATATATATATATATATAATATATATATATATATATATATATATATATATATATAAGAGAGAGACACTAATAAATTATAATCAGTGACTCCACATCAGAAAATAACAATAGAAGCACTTTAACATATCATTTAATTTAAAATATTAAATAGGTGCACCTTGGTTCCATATGTATTGTGTTTATGTATTATGTAACATATATCTTAAAAATCCCCTTTAGTAATCTAATAATGAAAATTGTGCATTGGTAATTTAATTAATCAATGTAATAAAAATTGTAATGGTAGTTATTATTAATGATAAATAATCACCTGTTAGTGAAAAGTGAGCCAGAGGCTTGTTAATTATTATCTATGTGGCACATCAAACTGCCACGTTCAGCATACGTGGCTATTCACTTTGACACGTGAACAGTTCATTTGTTCCGTGATTCCTGGGTTTTTTTTTGTGTGATCTCGTATGTTATCCCGCTTATGATTTTCTTCATTCTATGGCTTTTAGTACTTGGTTCTTTGCAATCCAGCTGAAACTGAAATCGCCTACGTGATCGTCATTTTATTTGTTTTTTTCATTTCTTTGTTTATTTCTCGCGATTAGTTCTATATAAGAAAAAATAATATATATTTGTATGATACGATTTTCTAGTTGTTACATATTGTCAACAGAGATTACTAAACCAAAGCTTTTTGCAGGTATGTAGGGTAGGTGGAGCAGCCATGGGCGTCGGTTTCTCCTCCACGATGTCTACACAACACAGATATTAATATTTTTCGTTACAGGTTCGTTGACATCTCTGGTTTTTTAACCTAAATTAACTTAAAAAATTCACTGTCAGGTTTAAAAAGCTTGAAGATGTGGCCTTGGTCATGAAATTACATTGATGGAGTTGTTACTGAAGAAGTGTGAGAGACGAATAAACATTCTTTTAAACCTAAAATCATTTGTTCTTTACTACTTTGTAATTAAATTACTGAATTATTTATATAAATGAAAACTGATTTTATTAATTTCACAACTCAAATATGAAGTAGAAAAGGGCAAAGAGCACATAAAACATAATCCCTTTAACCGACGTTGTATAACCAGCTGACGACTGAGATGGACTTGGCAACAGAGACGGAGACGGTACAACAGTGTCAGGAACGGAATGGGAGCGGGAGCAGGAGCAGGAGCAGGGGCCCCTCCGGCTGGTGTGGTGGACCAAATGGACGTGGATGTGGTACTACACCTAAGTTAAATATATGTCAGAATTTGATCTCACTTATAACAACAAATTCAATACCTTGTTTTTGGAACATGGGGGGTGTCATCGTCTGGATTCGGTGGGTGTGGAAGGAGTCCAAAATCTATATACATCATACGTTAGTATTACTTCTATAAACACATCCACGCACACTCACACACACACTGCCACACACGCATGCACAAAAGGATAACTTACTATCAAGGATTTCTGGAATCCCACACAACCATGCAGTAATTTGGCCTGGAATAGCAAGAAATGGAGGGAACTGATTATCACACAGTTCTTTGAGACCAACCATGTTAGTGCCATATTTTAAATAATTTGGACAGTTTTTTCTTAAGTCGGGAACACACCACGGAGGCGGATTCGCAAGTTTAAAAATAATATTTGAATCACATATGCTATTCCATGTAGACTCCGGTATTTTGTTCATGTTTGCACAGATTAAATCTGGTGTCACTTTCTTATCCATCCTTAATTCCTTGTGATATGTAAATAATTCCTGTGTGAAAATCTATTTATACTGAGGAGATGTTCCATATATATGTGTATGTGTACTTTCTATAGTTATACAAAGGGCAAAAGGTTTAGAAAATGTATACTTTATTTTCACCTTAGATTAAAAAGGTTGGATGACTATATATGACTAAAAATTATTTATAAATTAATTAAGGCATCATCCAAAGTTGTGAGACGAAGAACACAAAATTAATTTAAATCATTTAGGTTATACAATGGATCATATGATATCAAATTTAATTAATTCTAAATATTAAGATATATCTATGTAGCCGGATTGTCAAATTTGATCCTGAAAGGCACTATAGATTCATTATTAATATAATGATTAAAAAACATTATTTAATAATTCAACCTTAATTTGTAATCATACGGAAGTGCACGTTCCTTTACCAAATGTGATAATGAACAATCACATTAAAATAATATAATCATTGATAAATATTTTACATTTTAAAAATTTTACATAAACTTTTGAATTTGTGGAGTCAACAACATGCGAATCAAAGATATATATATATATATATATCGTTTTAATAGTTTGATTTATGTATTAACAATAAATGCAAGGATATAAAATTCCCTCCATATTCAGTGTCATGAAAAAGGAACAAATGAAAATAAAAATAATTAAAAGAAAATGCAGACTATGTAAGGTTGTTATGTGTGTGTGTGCGCGCGCATGTGCGTGACTGTGTGTGCAAGCAGATGAAAATAAAAGATGGAAATAATTGAAATAAATGCAAGAGGATATCTATGTGAAAAACCTAATATATAGTTGGCACGTGGGATATATGGCATGGCGACGTCACCACCCATGTGTGGTTATGCATGCAATATATATATATGTAATATATACACGTACTATATGCTTTATTTCAGGCCACGGGGGAAATGTTTTACCTGTACGTGGTATATCAAACGACCAGGTTTATTTTACGTGGGAATCGAACGGTGAAGTCTATAAGCACATTCACCCGTGGACAAGTGTCTATAGAAAGAACTTTAGGGCAACATTTTCATTTGTGCAGCACGGTTATACAGATATGTGGACGCCGTTCGATGTTTACAGATGAAATGATGGTTAACTAGACAAGGGTTGCTGGAAACTTAACGTCTGATCTTATATTTGTTTTTTCTTTGCTTGCCATTCTTTAACTTGTTTCTATATTAATTAATCATCATATCAATCTGCATTATAATGATATAACATTTAAGTGTGCCTACTAGCATGTATGGCTACGAATGAGGTATGTGAGTATGTTCAAGGTTGAATAACCTAGGCGCTTTAGTAAGAACCTTCGCACAAGCACCTCTTGTGGACAAAAAAAATAAAGAAAATGAAATGAATGAGAAAAGCGAAAAGAAAAAAATTAACAAGAAGAATCTCTATGGAGAAATACCTATGAAAGGATAAGAAACTCCACATCGGTGTTTATATATAAAAGTTATATTTAGACTACCTTATAAACCAGATTTACACACTCCATAGTACTTTTTAATGCCTTTAAATTTCTGGGGTAGAAATTAGGGCGTGATTAGGGCAGAGAAATTAGGGCAGATTTACAGGGTACAAATTAGGGCGTGATTGAAGGAGCTTTACAGTAGTAAGTATGGAGTGCTTAGATTTCGTTCCCAATGAGAAGCCGGATTGGAGAAGAACGTCTCTCGAAACAAGCACAATGATAGAACAGATTGTTGAATATTACAAAAGGTTCGAGAATTTGCCCGAGGAGAAGAATCATGGGTATACTCAGAGCAAGCACTTGCAGAGTTTCTGTTCCAGGTAAACAAGATCGAGAAAGAGGGGTTTCGACACATATCCAGAAACACAGGAAGCAATCTGAAGGGGCCCTAAAGCTTGCAGAGTCGGAGGAATACACTCCGCAGGAAGACCACAGGCTGGAGAGTTTATGCTGCCTGTACAGGGCACTTAGGCACTGGTGGACCTCAAAACCCAAGCTATGCATAGAAGAGCTTGAGAAATCACATGAGCTTCTACTCGGCTCCACGCAGAAAGAGATTGCAGGCAGGATCCGAAGCAAAGAAGACGAGGTTGTTTATGTGAACACCGAAGACGCGTTCATGTCTTCATGTGGCCGACTAAGGTCCGGAGTGCTCTTGAAAAGCTTCTTAAGAAGATCACCTCACTTGTTTCTGACGTTCAATCTTACAAGGATCTCAAGTCTAGAACTGAAGCGCTCTTAAAGCTGGGAGGATGTTTCTTTCTTGAGTTTGAAAACATACATCCGTTCTTGGACGGGAACGGCCGCAGCGGTCGGATCTTGCTGGCTTATCTACTCCGGAGTGTTATGCCATTTCCTAATGTTTTTCTAGTCGATCGAGATGCTGACTATGGGCTTCCTCCGTTTGTGGCTCCGGTCTACTACTACGACTGCTTTCAGTCGGTGCAGTCGAAGAAAGATGTGGCGGTTGAGGACGGGAGGTTTGTATTTTACAGAAGAATCCAGCACGTGTGAATTGGGTGCACCCACAGATCTTACTTGCACTTGTGATAGAGGGGTTTATGTTGGGTGGAAAGATTCTTTCAGCAGCTAGAATCTAATCAAGTACTGAGCCCCTTGCAAGCTCAGAAGACTTTCATGAACAAGTTTCTACAGAAAATGGGCTTTAAATCTTTCTGAAATATTAACGAAATGTCATATAATGGATGGTAAACAAAACCCTATCTATTTAATAAGCTTGAAATATTCTAATATCCATATTCAAGTTTATTTTTAACTATAAGTAAACCTGATGTTAATTCTATGACAAAAGTGTTAAACTCTCGAGTATGACCATGTTTAGTCCGAAAAGAATCCAGTGGTGAGTTCACCACAACAAAAAAGTCTACTGCTGTAAAGCCTCTACGCCTACCAAAATACCCTCGGCAATAGCTGCTGGCATATCTGAAAGCGAAGGCCCCAAGAAACTGTTGTATAACCTGGTGCTCATGATGTTATTAACACCGACTTCCTTAGCCTCCACATTAAACGGAAAACACCGATTGTTATATGCAACTTAAACAAAATTAATAACTTAAAAAGACTCATCCACAAAGTGGAGACAACAAGTAAGCGAGGAGCAAACGTCCAACGCGGCCGTTGCCATCGCAGAAAGGATGTATGTGTTCAAACCTGAAAAAAATAAAACCCGAAAGAATTAAATTCTTAATAGCTTCTTTAGATTATTTCAGAACAATATTTAATTAGATTAAACACATTACCGCACAGTTATCTAATGAACATTGAAACAAATAAAAACTTGATAGAAAGAGCAACACTAACACTGAAACCATACACCAGTTTGAAACACTCGTTATTAATGTGAGATAGAACACGTTATATATAATATCTTATAGATAGATAGATGTAGAGAAGATATGTATGAAGCATATATACGTTGATCTCTACCTGAAAAAGAAATCCGATGCAGCCTGTATATGATTCTCACTTGAGCTAGTGATCCATTCCTATTCCATATCAGGTGCCTCATGAGTGCTTCTGCAAGCTCGGGCTCGGCTCTATCCTCTCCACAACGGAAACGTAACCGGTTCGAAACTGGCCAGCTTCAGGTATCTCTTGTCTGCCCATCACGATACCATGTAACTCCGTTATCCTCTCAGCTTCGAGCTGAAAACACATTGTTTAAGTCACACACACACGCACACACACCTGAGGTGGATTTGCGGCTCATGTGTTCATCTCCAATAAGCACGGTAAGTCTTCTACGTTTCTTTTCGTCCATTCTCTCACACTTGATTTTCTCCTCTTCAGTAGCAACTCCGTCAATGTAGTTCATGACCAAGGCCACATCTTCAACGCTTTCTTAGACCGGAGACATTAACGAACCTGTAACGTAGAAATATTAGTATCTGTGGTGTGTAGACATGCTTATGATGGAGGAAAAGCCGCCTTCCGTGTTGAATTCCCTTCAACGCCCATGGCTGCATACACTGCTGATAAGGAATCGCGTAGTAAGCACGGGATAGCTGCTCTCTTCTGATGATTATTGATCTTACATCCCTGCAAACCCCCGCCGAGACATCCCCGTCGTATATTATTCTTGGGACACTTGTAGAACACGTCCCCTTTAGGAGGACGTGTATAAAAAATAAAAAGAAAATTCACATTTACTTTAATTCCAGTGGTTTCTTGCCTATAACATACACTAAAAACCCATTCATAAATGCATTTAAATCAAAAAATATATTAATTCAGAAATGCATTAACCCTAAAGGACATTACATTTTAATTTTCTAATTTTCAATAAAGATTTAATTTTTTTTTCAATTTATCTTATTAAATTTTTCTCATGTCATACCACACAATGTCCTAAATCCCTCTTAAATAATACTGGGAATAAAGGGGGCCGTATTCTGCAAACTAGCCTATTCTTATCTCTGATATATAAAAACAAGCTAATTAATCGCGAGAGAATAAACAAAGAAAAGAAAAAACAAATACAATGACGAAATAAGAAATCGCACAGACGATGCGGGATTGCAATAAGTGGGAACATATACAAGATCACACACATAAACAATAAAGAAAAAAAACCCAAGAATCATCACGAAGATCATAAGAAAACCCACAAATCGAATGCAGAATCATCACGAAGATCATAAGAAAACTCACAAATCGCAGAACCCAAAATCATCACGGAAATCACAAGAAAATCAGGCACCTGAGTTGCAACAGCAATGATACACGAAATAGCACTCGAGCGACCTCCTTCTAGCTAGAAATCTCCTGATTCGATTTATCATTTCATCGGTACACATCGAAGTCGTCATCCACAAAGGCCGCTGAGTGTAGGTCGCTCCATCGCTGCGCAAATGAAAATGTTACCCTAAATTCCTTTTTATAGGCCTTCACCGTTACCACATAAGCCGTGTGATGTAGCACGTACATTTGCCACGTGGCATGAAACTTATGAACTTCAAAATTGTTATACTAATCCATTTATCTCGCAGAAAATCTCCACAAGAGCATATTACCTGGAAAACATGGAACCGGGTGGCATCCCTACAAACATACTCTAGCTTTAAACAAACCCTTGTGTTCTTGGCAATGCGTGTACGCTCCTCAGATCAGGTTTAGTATTAACTTAAAACATCACATGATAAATTTACTTTGTAATCAAGACCAAACTACTTTGACACGCACTATAAATATTATAACTTTATTTTTTATTGTGGGATTCGATATATGATGAGCCTAAATGTAACCAGAAATAGACTTGTTCAATGCACTAGGAGTTAGTAAGTATCTTTTAAAGAAACCCTAGGCAAACCTAAAACCTTGGAGTTTTCCTTTTTAAAAAGATACTCCAAATATGTTTATTACATTAATAATTATAACCTAATTAACTTATTAGTTTATAAAATTTTTATAAACTTTTTAAACCTTTTGCCCTTTGTATAATTATTGAAAGTACATATGACACATATATGGCAACATCTCCTCAATATAAATAGATATCACACAGGAATTATTTACATATCACAAGGAATTAAGGATGGATAAGAAAGTGACACCAGATTCAATATGTGCAAACATCAACAAAATACCGGAGTCTACATGGAATAGCATATGTGATTCAAATATTATTTCTAAACTTGCAAATCCGCCTCCGTGGTGCGCTCCCGACTTAAGGAAAAACTGTTCAAATTATTTAAAATATGGCACCAACATGGTTGGTCTCAAAGAACTGTGTGAAATCAGTTCCCTCCATTTCTTGCTATTCCAGGCCAAATTACTGCATGGTTGTGTGGATTCCGGAAATCCTTGATAGTAAGTTATTCTTTTGTGCATGCGTGTGTGTCAGCGAGTGTGTTTGAGTGAGTGAGTGTGCGTGGATGTGTGTATGAAGAAGTACTACTGACATATGATGTATATAGATTTTGGACTCCTTCCACACCCACCGGATCCAAACAATGACTCCCCCATGTTCCACCAAAACAAGGTATTGAATTTCTTGTTATAAGTGAGATCAAATTCTGACATATATTTAATTTAGTACCACATCCACGTCCATTTGGTCCACCACACCAGCCGAAGGGTGCCCTGCCCCTGCCCCTACTCCTGCTCCTGCTCCTGCTCCCGTTCCCGTTCCCCAGACTGTTGTACCGTCTCCGTCTCTGTTGCCAAGTCCGTCTCAGTCGTCAACTGGTTATAAAGTGTCGGTAAAGGGATTATGTTTTATGTGCTCTTTGCTCTTTTGTACTTCATGTTTGAGTTGCAATGAAATTAATACAACCGGAATTTTGAGTTTTCATCTGTATAAATAATTCAGTAATTTAATTAGGTTTAAAAGAATCTTCACTTTTTTCTCCTCCTCCATCAATGTAGTTCATGACCAAGCCCACATCTTCACGCTTCTTAAACCTGACAGTGAACAACATTCTTTTAAGTTAATTTAGGTTAAAAAGAACAGAGATGTCAACGAACCTGTAACGTAGAATATTAATATCTGTGTTGTGTAGAAATCATTACGATGGAGGAGAAACTGACGCCCATGGCTGCTCCCACCTACCGTACATACCTGCAAAAAGCTTTGGTTTAGTAATCTCTGTTAACAATATGTAACATCTAGAAAATCGTATTCTTCTTTATATAGAAACAAGTTAACTAATCGCGAGAAATAAACAAAGAAAGCGGAGATAAGTTCACATAAAAAAAAACCCAGGAATCACGGAACAAAATGAGCTGTTCACGTGTCAAAGTGAATAGCCACGTATCCTGAACGTGGCAGTTTGATGTGCCACGTAGATAATAATTAACAAAGACCCACTTTTCAGTTATTTGCCCTTGGTTAACCAAAAAAATGCTAATAATAACTACCACTGATTTTCTATTTGAGTGATTAATTAAATTAAAACATAAATTACTAATGCACAATTTTGATTTATCCGGTTACTGAAGGGATTTTGAAGATATATGTTATAAATATATGTTATGCAACCAAGGGCACCTACTCAATATCTTTAATTAAAATTATATGTTAAAGTGTTTTTATTGTTATTTTCTGATGTGAAGTCATTGGCTATAATTTACTAGTGTCTCTTTCTCTTTATATATATATATATTTATATATATTATATAGGCAATGTAGTATATATACATACATATATATTACACAACCATGTGAATGTGTAGAGAGAGACTTTTTAGTTGTTACATACTCTATGTATAATATTATATATTATATATATATATATACATATATAAATATACTCATGTACATATATATGTATGTCTATTTACACATAAAAGTGTTTATTTTAATTATTTATTAATTATACATATAAGGAAATCTCTTTTCTCTCTCTATATATATAAATATGTAAATTTGTGTACATATGTAAACTAATGTTATACATGTATATGTATATTTAAATTTAAATATAGTATTGTGTGTTTTTATTAATTTATTTAAATACATGCTAGATCTGAATGAAACAACATTATATATATATAAAGAGAAACACACACACATACACATATATGTGTGTGTTATAGACAAGAGACCTTCCAAAGACCATGTATTTATTTATATTAATGACTTTGTTAATGTTCTTTTTGCAAAATAAATAATTAAGTTTATCAAATGTGTGTGTATATATATATCTTACATGTAAATAGTTGACATTTGAATCTTCCACTCGCTTTTTATTTATATGTTTCAGATCTTCCATTATTTCTCCACTTTTCACCTATTTTTGTAAATTATTCTTAGAAAAAAATACCTAATTAATTAATCTTGGTACACATTAATAATTTATGATACAACTAGGTAAAATTGCCTAGTTATTTGGCTACTACTAAAAAAATCGTGTAAGTGCCACATAGATGTATGTAAATTATAATCATAAATAATTAATATGTGAATAAATATATGATAGAATAAATGATTTTTTTTAATTTAATTGGTTAAGACAAATTAACCACCCACTAGTGAAAAGTGAGTTTAAGAAAGAAATAATAGATGAACCCTAATAAGTCAAGATCGCAGAACCAATAATAAGTCAGAAATAACATAACTCAAATGTAGAATTAATCAAATCCTCATAATAATCGGAAAAATCAAAGAAAATACATAGCAAAAATTGCATCTGAGTTGCAACAATAGTGATATACAAATAGTACTCCAACTAACCTTCTTTTAGCTAAAATCTCTTAATTCGATCCATTTCATTAACAGACATCGACATCATCTTATCTCGCCTCCATTGCTATGCATAAATGAAAATGTTGCCTTGAATAAGCACTTGTCCACGTGTAAATGTGCTTATAGACCTTCACCATTCGATTTCCCATGTAAGATAAACCTAGTTGTTTGGTGTACCACGTCAAGGTAACACATTTTCCACGTGGCCTGAAACACATCGTAAAGTAGTATATAGTATGCATGACTATACTACATGTATTATATACACATGCATAATGACAAATGGGTGGTGACCCGGCTATGCCATGTGTTGCATACTGCCACATGCCAACTATTCCTTCCAAATACATATATATGTATCTTCATATCATTGGGTATATATATCATTTCTTTCGATTATTTCTTCTTTTGTTTTAGTTGTTTTTTCTCATGGCATTGTATATGGAGGTAACTTTTCGTGTCCTTGCAACCATTGTTGATGTACAAACAAGTTTTTAAATCAATTCGTTCACAGTGGGTTATCTCCTTTACATCCACATATTTTGCTTTGCCTTACGACTCTATACATATGAGAGTTTATCTACAAATTTTTTGACAATGATCCAAGAAAATATGTTTATCATTGGTCAAATCATTTATATGTTATCATTGTTAGTCCAAGTAATGTGCATTTTAGGAATTTCCTACATGTTTAAAAGGGATAACTCTCAAATGATATAGTGGACTAGCCTTAAAGATTTAATAGAACAGTACATGTTTGACTTATTATCTTAAAAAAACATTTGATAAGATTGAGTATTTAATGATGTTTTTCAACAATTACATATAATTTTACAAACATGATGAGTCTGTTATGTACTAAATATCAAGTTTGATAATCTTGTTTAATGAGCATATCTTAAAATATCAAAATTCGATATGTTATGGTTAATCATGTAACTTGATTTTATTAGGTTCATTCATGCTTTTTATGCTGCAACTTTAAATGATACTTTTAGGTTGGCTCAACATTTTAAATTGGTTCTTGATGATAATCAAGGTCCACTTGGATTGTATGTTCTTCTTACTCATTATGTTATTCTGATGGAGATTGAATATTATAAATAAGCTCATTTTTAAAAGTTGTATTACTTTTAACATAGTTTCTCAAAGGGTAAGTGATGATGCCTTAGCTACATCTGTGGGGCATGTGTAAAGCACATGTCTCCTTAATGAGGTTTAGATTTTCTAGAACAGGATCTTAAAGTTTACTAAAGTTATCCTTTAAAGTTCAAAAGATAGGGGACTTAAGGTAAAACCTTATGTCTTATGCCTACTTGGGCATTTGAGCTAGACTTTAACATTATTCACACTGATAACCACTTGGTAATCATATGTTGCCACATGTCAAGCTTTTGGGTTTAAACTTTAATAAAACCACCCTTAGGGTTGACTAATTTTCACATCTTAACTTTGAGGTAGGGTTTCGGGTTAGGTTAAACTTAACAAGCTTTAGTAATTGGGAATGGCATTTTGTGCTAATCCACTTACATAAACATGAAAACATAAGGCGGCCTTCATCATATATATTAAATAGAGTGGCAAGCATGTTATATACTTAGAGAGTTTTGGTTCCTTCTTCCCCACCAGCATAAGCCTAATTTATGTCATGTTATTAAATAATAAACCCACTAACATGTGCATGCGTGTGTGTGAGTGTGCGTGGATGTGTGTATGAAGAAGTAATACTAACGTATGATGTATATAGATTTTGGACTCCTTCCACACCCACCGTAGAGATTCTCCATAGAGATTCTTCTTGTTGATTATTTTTCTTTTCGCTTTTTGTCATTCATTTCATTTTCTTAACTTTTTTTATGTGGTTGTGGAGGAGCTTTTAGAACAATTAATTTGTATCAACATCAAAAGTTGATTCATTATTTGCAATCCTCCTCCTTCACACTCATATGTAATGGTCATTGTTTTATTAATATTGCAACATATATTAAATGAATAGATGTATAACTTTCAAATATGTCGCTTTAATGACAATACATTTGGGAGAGTTGAAGGTTCGTATAATGCATTTGAAATTAGTTATTTGAATTTTCATAAATAATTAGAATATATTGATGTTGATACTAAAATATGTCTTAAAAGTATGCATTAAGATATTTTAAGGATATTCATTGCATAATAAGCTTACACAATAAGCACTATGCAAGCATTATCATTGTCGGCCCAAGCTCCTTAAGGATAAGAATCAAAGCATTCTGATTTAACATAAGGTGTGAGTTATTCTCGATTACTTTTTATTATTTTTTTTACTTTTTCGTTTATATATAAAATTTGCTATTCCAATTCATATTTTATTCTTGGCTCTTGCCCAAACAATTTAAATTGAAATTCTAAAAATTTGGCACCCATGAAAGAAAGTTGTTGCCCATTCTCTAATGTGAATATAGATGTTCTACAACCTTGGACTTCAATGCGAGTGTTATCACTAAAGATCACTCCCTTGGGCTTTAAAACTCTCACATACTCCTCAAGCAAACTTGCATTCATCATAATAAGATTAGTATAACTAGAATTAAGGACCCAAGTGCGTCCATGATTAAAATTCTTAACATTAAAACTTTCTTCTTCAACCTTTCCTTGTTCTACATACTCTACATGCTCTTCTTCTAAGTTCGCATTTCCCATGAGTTGTGGATAGTTGTGTGACCAATGTCCATGCATCCAACAATGCTTACACTAATCATGATCAATCTGCTTTCCTCGACCTTGCTCTTTAGCTCCTCCATTTCTAATGTGTTCTCCATTGTGATATGCCTATAGGATATACCTACAAGATATGCCTGCAGGATATACTTACAGGATATGCCTATAGGATATATCTATAGGATATGCCTGCAGGATATACTTACAGGATATTCCTACAGGATATGCTTAAAGAATAAGGATCATTATTTTTAGCTCATGACCAGATTAGACTCATGACTAGATTAGCTTGGAGTTGTGAGTATAAAAGCTCCAACCTAATTGTTGTACAATTAGTTACTATCAACACTAGTCTTTTTACGATCAATCTTGTCTTGTCTTGCTCCTTACCTCCTATTCTTGTCTTGTTTCTGGTTCCTAGTTCCTGTCCTGTTCCTTGTCCTGCTTCTTAGTCAAACTTCTTTATTCTCGAAATCTTACTCACTTCCTTGTTCCTGAATCATGGCTTGACAATTACAGAGCACAACCACGTTGCATTCCACATTGTCTTCCACATCCACCTCCCAAAATAGTACTATGAATAAGCATGGCTTGTTAAGGTTCATGTCCTCCACGTTCTTGACAAAGGATTGTGTTAAACAAGAAAACCGGAAATCCCACCTTTTCCTGTTTAACCAGTTTCCTTTCTCCTAACCTTTAAGAAAGGCTACACACTTTCTTTCCTTCAACTTTCCACATTTACATATATTAAAACTCCTTCTCTCAAAGTCACAATGACTGGTCTCCGAAGTCAAGGGCAAGAACGGATTTTGGCTATTGCCTTGTTAGATCCATTCATTGGGAGTACACATTTATACACACAAGATCTTATAATATGCACCTTTCATTACTAACATGAATACAAAAGACAAAGTGTAGAGAACCTTTATTTCCTGCTAGAACTTCAAATGGAGACCCCTTCTCCTGTTAGAACTTCCTGTGAAGACCCTTCTGGAGACCCCTTCTCCCTTGCCCTAATTACTCCTTAACTACCCTTCCTCTCGCCACGTCATCCTTTACTTTTTCCTTTTCCTTCACCTTTTTTTTCCTCTCAGTAAGGATTTTCCTTCTTCACAGCCTTTCCTTCCTTTTCTTACTTACCTTTTCCTCTCGATACTTCACAGCCTTTCTTTCCTTTTCCTTATGCACCTTTTCCTTTTCCTCTCGGTACTTCATAGCCTTTCTTTTCTTTTCCTTACGCACCTTTTCCTCTCGGTAAGGATTTTCAACCTTTCCTTCCATGCTTACTACGGACCTTTCTACCCTTATTCTCTCCACAGTAGGATGTCCTATGCTCCTAATATTTTACCTTTAACAGATTGCCTAGTTGATTAAGAGAAGGGAATCTTCCTCAAAACTTGAAGAAGCATTCTTTCAACATTAAACCCTCAACTCATTAATAGTGACTTGTACAACTGTAGTTTCTGCATTGTTTCTGGCATTGCATGTTTGGAATCATGAGTTGCTAGATCCATGTAGTACTTTGTCAACCTACTAATATGCACTTCATGTCAACACCTTCTTCATACTTATAGTTTGCTAGCTTGGTGTAGAGGTGCATCAACCTCCACAACTTTTGTGCACCCTCACTCATATTCACCTTAAACATGACACTTGCACTAAGAAAACAACAAAAACAACCTCATGCACGCTCATCTCAAATCTACCACTCTCGATGCAACTTCATCGACTCCACCATGCCCCGATCACTAGCTCAACATCCTTGCCACTGATGATCCCATGCACCCCATGGTACAACAACCATGCCTCCATGAGACACTTCCACAATGCAAAAGTCTTTGCCTTGGAAAGTAAAGGGTTTGATTGCGACTTTCATTTAACATAGCCTCTTTGTATATAAGGGAGGATTTGTTAACCTTGTATGTATCTTTAAGGTTAAATACACATACTTTTCAATTGTCACAATATTCACACTAGAAGAAGTCATGCATAGATTTGATTAAGTCGCCGTTACCTTGAATGCTTGAGTCTACCGCTTGCTTGCTATTGTGGCTTCGATACCATGTTGCAATTCTAAAGTAAATAAACTTTCATTGAAAACACTAGATTAGTGGTGGTAGAGTAACTGCTCATATATATTTTCATCACCCACCAACTTATTGCAATACCACCAACCTATTTACCTAGTTAAGTAAATATCAAGGTTGATTAAGAAAAGGCTTCATTTTTAAGCTATTCCAAGATTGGGCTTGTAATTATATATATATAAATATATATCACTTAATTCTTTACCATAATTGTAATATATTATGAATTTTTGGTCTCAAACAAATGGTTAAAATTGATACATGCACATGTATGAACTAGACTTTTTTTCTTCTTATAAAATGATATTGATTAGTTAGAACAAGCTTTACGTACATATAGTCCATGTGTACGGCTCTAAAATTAAATAAAAAATTATATATATATATATATATATATATAGGAAATTACAGGCGAATTTCCAAGTACAAGGCCTAATTTTTGAATTTTGAAATTTAATTTTTTCTTGAAAAATCAATCCATAAAATATTGGCCCAAAAACAAATTAAGAGTGCAACGTTCTAAAATAATAACATAATATACAATAAGTTTAATTTTTAATATTTAAATTAATAGTGGGATTTACACTTGTAATTTTAAAATTAAAACTAAAATACTCTAATTTATAATTTGTAAATTTAATTAAAAATTTAATAATGCGATTTTAATTAAATGTAATATATTTAATATAATATTTTAAATTAAACTATATAACATATAGTTTAAAAGTATAAGGATGCACTCTTTCTAAATTTAAGATTACATAAGTCAAAATAATTATAAGATTAGTATTAGTATATATTCATAATTTTGCTTAATCTACATAGTTTGGAGTTTGACCCAAACTAGACTTAATAGGTCCATAATCAGGGTTTAACAATAGTATTTGTTATGGTAACAAATTTATTGTTATTTAGAAACTTATAATTCAATGATTTCATAAATATATTTGTATATTCTCAAGAATCTTTACATTTTTCTGTTTAAATATGTTTCATTGTGATTATGCACCACAAACGTATATAAAATTTATTTAATGTACATAATTTATAAATAAAAAGATATATTTGAAAACTTTATGAAAAATGAGAGAGTATATTAATATTTTAATTAATGTGTAATAAATTTTAAACATTGTACATGAAAACAATATTAGCATTATTCCAGTCAACTATGAGTTGACTTATACATTTTATCAACTTATTAAAAGCAGGCAAGCACGATGTTTGCCAATTCCAGTTGACTTGGGGTTTTATTGAACTTCCTTGAAGTGACTAGGTCTTCCATCCGGATAATATGAAAGCTCAACTTTGACCACGGCTTCACCGTTGACTACAAATCCATTCAGAATTGTTGCACAAGGGAGAAGCACAAACTTCCCATTAGACATCTCTAAAACTGCATTATGCCAAGGTGTTGGTGTGTGAAATAGCTTCTCATTTGAGTCCCTCTGCATTACTACCAGTGAGGGATGAATAAGGTTGATCCCATACTTGGGCCCTTTGTTGGGATGCCTGTAATCAAATCATCAGAAAGAAAACATTCATACACACACGCACGCACACACTTACGGGTGTATTGATATGCGAATCTGGACTGGAAAGAGCCATTCCACCATAGTAGAGTAGGCTCTATTTCTCTGAATCATAAGAAATGCAACTCGGCTGCAAAGCCTTCTCCTAGCAGCATTTGTAGCCAGAGTTTTGCAGCTCTCGTGTCCGGCAAGGTCTTCGAGCATAAACCTCTTGAAACCGCAGTAGAGCGCTGCAGTCTCTTTTTCATTCTTAATGTCGTACCGCAAACGTGACTCGTCGCTCCCGAACAAGAACGTTAGTATCTTCCTCGCCATCTCTGCACGCTCGGTTAGCACCGTCTTCACGGGGTGTTCTAACGTGGTTTGTTGTATCTTCTTCAGTGTTTTCTCTTCCATTTGTCAAACAGGAAATCATCCAGGCCGTAGAAGGTGACTAGCCCTGGGTACAAATTGGCTGCCATCTTCCTGAACGTCTGCCCGTATGTGTCCACGTCGGCATCGTCAATCCCCACTGCAATGTCATATGTGTTAGTGCGTTATAATAACTAGATTAATACTTGCCTGAGTCCGAGAAGACATGTCCATCAGAGACGATGTTGAAATGAATACCTGGAGGATATATGGCCTTTATACTATCAGCAACAATCTTCATAGTGTGTATAGCGAGCTCCTCGCCTTTGTCAGGTTGTTTCCCTAGGACCTTGCCTCTATTGCACGACTTAGCAGGAAAAGCCGGCAACACGAGCTGTAAGGGAATGCTCCGCGCAACATGGTACTTTACTTGCTCAGCAAATCTTTGTTTCCCACCGCTTGTGTACCACTGATCGTGCTTTGGGAAGTGTATGAGGTTTTGTTCGAACACCTTAACCAGCTCGACGTTGTAGCTTCTGCACTCGTCTGCCTAGGCAAAAGGAGCGAGGATCTAGCATCTGCACCTTTCCTTAGCAATATTGTGCAAGTACTCGACTCCCGTCGTCCCTGGTGAAAACTACACCATGGAAACCGCCTGCAGTGAAGATCTCATACACATGGGCACTCCAAGAGCCATTGTGCGTCAGAAGCTGCAGTACAAACTTGTTAATGGTAAGATCGAGCGCGCGTTTGCTCCTTGTGTTCTCTCGAGTTCTTCCCAGGCGTCATGAGATCATCGAACAGGAAGATGTCTCTTGGAATTGGACAGAATTGTGAAGCGCCTTTGGAGGTGAATACTACTTCACCGTTCTCGCGGTGGACATACAGGAATGCAATGCAATCTTTGGGAAAGACATGATATATCTTATGCTTGATAAGTGATGGGTGGACTAGGTATAATACATATATACACACACGCTGTAAGAAGCACACACTGCTCGTTCTGTGTGTTTGAAACTCGTGTGTTTAACAAATTCAGTTTGAAACAACAAGTTTTTGGATATATATAATGTTAGATAAGATCAAATGCATGTATATATTGTTTTCCATACGCATCTATTATAACCAGTCAACAATGTGGTACATTTTAAATTAAAAGTCAAATATTGAACACTGTTTGAGTCAGTTGTATAAGACGAAATACCGTTTAAGGACACGTGGGGCAGATTTGACCATTGAAAACGCACGACATAAACGTTTTTATAGAAGATAAATCTATATATTTTTGTATTTTATATAATAAAAATATATAGTTTACAAATTTGACTAAACAAGTTCTAAGTACCCACGAATATACGAAATGAACTAAGACGTACACATGTATATATATGTGTGCTTACACACACACACACACGTATATATATGCGTGTATAATATACATCTACACACATGTATCTGTTACACCTGTGTATATAAACTTGTACTATATTATACTATGTTATATATACTATACAGTAAATTAACCATGGTGAGATTTAATTAAGCTACTTAATTATTTCATAATGTATTAGTAATATAGCCATTACATATCAAAGTTTTAATAACTATTAATATTATTACTATCTGTTTGTAGCTCAATGCGATAAATTCACGTGTGTGTGTGTAATATATAATATAATATTATATATAATATATATATATAAATAAAGATTAAGGAAAGAGATAGAGAACTGATTGGTTCAGCTCAAATATAAGGTCTTCTTTTAAAATAATAAGTTTAATGCAGACTTAGTAAGATGTGATTAAAATAAATTGCAACAATTTCATTTAACCCTTATAATGTTAAATTTCATACAAATCTATATACATACGTTACAAGATACGGATATACCACGAATATACTAACGGGACACTTTCCCGCCAACTGAAAATTGAAATGTCCACTGAAGACGCATTCTAGGGTTAGGTCGAGTTGTGCGGCTATGGCGTCCCCATGAGCGACAAGGCAAGAACATACGCAAGCACAGGATCTCAAGCGCCACGGCGGAGCACATGGAGATCTCATGGGGGCCGTCCAGAAGCCAATCGCGCTGGGGGCTGGCAGTCTTCCAAATCCAAGGCCGCACAGATCTCGCTCCTCGCACTCCGGATGTGTATCCTCCTCCGAGCCATCTAGCCGCAAGCTCGATCCGTTCTCTAAAGTACCACTCTATTTTGTATTGGGATGTTGAATTTCATATATTCTGCACACACAAAAACACACACACTACTATCTATATCTATCTCTCTCTCTATATTATAGACATGCTGTTAGGTAAGGAGAAAGTGGAAGAGGAAGGTCCGGAAAGAAGCACGTGGCTAGGGCGGTATGGTGTCTGGCACCCAGAAGCATCTGTTGTGAAAGAGGAGCCGGGTGGGTTATATGAGCTGCCCCAGGTTGATGAACTGGAGGCCACATATAGGTATGTAAACTTATTACAATATATACAAGTATTAACTCGAGATGCGTCACATGTACATATATTCGCCACACATTAGTATCAATGTGAAACGTAGAATTGTATGAAAAAACATTTATGAGAAGCTCACGCATTTCTTCTCCTCTGTGTGCGCGCGCGTGTATACACACATTGTATATCAACAGATTGCCCGTAAAGAGACCAAGGGCTAGAGAAGACAATGCAGGGGGAGCAATCATGTTCCAACCATACGGGTCGGCACCAAAGGGTGTTGACGTGATTGTACCACAGAAATGCGTTTTTCCTGAAGGTATCTGAACCCCTTTGAGATTAATATTATAAACACACGTATATGTAATATTTAATATTTATATGTACATATGCATTTTATAGGTGGTACTGTTGAGGGGGAGGTTCCTGACAGAGGGCCTTGGAATGAAGTTTTGGTAAAAGGCAAAGTTGGTACCAAGCGCATGTTAAGTGGTCAAAGCTCTGGCTCTCGCAAAATGCCCACAAGTTGCCTGAAATTGATGTAGAAAGGATTCTGCTTGAAGGTAATGCACACACACACAAGTATATGTACACATATACTTGTGAATATCGTGTGTAAGAATAACCAAGAAGCCATTGAAGAGGTAGACTAGAGATGTAATGAGCTTATAAGGGCGTGCTAGTGTGATCCATGCATATACACATACTTATGATATAAGTAGAAAATAGAGAAGAATAGGTCTTGGATTAAAAGGTATTAACACACACATATGTATCTATGTGTTATGAGTTATATATACATCTGAGAGAACATTCTCAGCTGGTCTCAAGGATGATGGATCACAGCCCGTTGATCCGGAGTTAGCACATATAACCAACGGAGATGAAGCAATCAAATTCTTTGCGGAGAGAGAGGAAGCGAAACCTGCAAAGTTTGTATATTGCAACCGTGTCGATTCCGGGAAGGTTTTTAGACCATACGATCTCGAAGTTGTTCCTAGAAACAAGGTGGGCAAGATGGAGTATTTTACCATTTCGACTTACGGCATGATACATATTGAAATCCTCCCAGGTGTGTGTGTGTGTGTGTAGCTATATGTACATGCTAATATATCAGATACATACACTGTACCTCTGTGTGCGTGTGTGTCCACGCCTGGTTATTTATCCATATGTAAGGGTAAATCCATGTGTGTGTGTGTTTTGTCATTCTACATATAGTAGGCTGCATTAACATAGCGAATTAACTTGAGATTGTGTGATAGCAGTTAACGGGATTAGTCACTAAAGCCAACATACTTGGCTTGTGTTTGCTGAATCGGGTGGGGATTAAGCATTAGTTATAGAGTAAATATAATACTATTATATATAATAATATGCATATATAATGTGCGCAGGTGGTCAAAAGGAATGTACATTCATTGCGCACGAAGAATGGCTTCGGGAGAAGTCTATATTCTCATCACTGGGCCGGTATGTCTATATATACACACATCACACACAGAATAGACATATTTACATACAGGCATAGTAGAGTGAGGGGGGGTGAGAGGGGAGAGAGAGAGAGAGGAGGGAGGGGGAAAGAGGGAGGGAGGGAGAGGGGAGAGACTTGCGTATTAGTAGCTTATCCAACATTATTACCAGGTTTAAGTTCTTTGGCAAGTACTTAATATACAAGGCCTTCACAATATGGAGAAAACATATAGGACAGAGCAACTTTGCAAGAATACGAAACTCTCTAATGTCAAGAATATTCGTAGCTAAACCCGGGTTCTTAGCAGCTATGGTGCAGATATACCGGGTACGTATACGAGCTTACGGGGCTTGCTATGCTGCATCTTATACCGAACCATCTGCACACCGTGGAGGAGTTTCTGGACCTTCAGTTTCAACAGAGGGTGCATAAGTCTATGCCGTCTGTTGAGAATATATCGGAGAGGATTCAACAGGTGCTTGGGAAACTCTGCCAGGAAGTTAAAAAGCAAGCACAGATTCCGGGTATGTCTTGTGTGTTTCTGAAAAATGTATCTTCACACGCTTATATGTGTGCTTATAAGAAGCAGAATATATATATATTGTATGTGTAGTATCACATCTACATACGCTTATTCAGATTATATTTATATACAGATATCTATGTGTATAGAACGTGCTTATACTTCTATATATTGGTTTGATCACAGGAAAGTGTACGTGATGAGGCAGAGTTAAACGACACAGTAGGTGTTAATCTACACCAATCAAGGGCTAACAAAGCACAAGCATGGTGAGCATTAAACACGAGAAATAGAGAGGCAAAAACATACAGGCGTGTGATCGCCGAAGAAAAAGCTGTTAGGGAACTCATACGTCTTAATTGATTATATGCTCGTTGAAGGCCTCATTGCAAGGACTATTAACTCACTGACGAGCTGCTTGCCCTTTTGGAGGCTACACGTGCTACGAACCTGGAGAAGGCTTCAAAGGTGTGTGTCCGTGTGTGTACGTGTGTTTGTGACAGCTATATATACCTTGTAAGATATAATCATTGTATTTAAAATAGATCCTCCATGTAAAGTTTTTGGACTAAACATGTATATTATGCATTTCTATGTAGTGTTATATATACAGAACAGGCATAGCATGTATATATAAGATATAACAGAGTTATGACAGTCTACAAAGTTATATGTTGATTTATGTGCGTATGCACGTGTATGTGGGTATGGATATAATTTAAAGATGTAAATAGATGTATTTATGATATTGTTTATGATTACAGGGAGTTTTCCTCACTACTGTTTCCTTTGCGGAAATTGCAATGGCCTTCAATCCAGATGAAGCAAATATATTGAGTGTAAGTTGTTTTAACTAGCATATATTTAAATAATATATATATGCACACACTCACAAAAATAGTAATACATGTGTGGTTTAACACAGTATCTGATCTATATTGATTCGATATGGTCTCTCTCTCTCTCTCTCACACACACACACACCACACTTCTTCTCCAGGTGCTCAACACGGTTATGGAAGGAATCATTCAGATAGTTCAACAAGCGCCTCGGATTTTGTACATGAGAATATTCTCGGCATTTTTCGAGACAAAATACCAGGGTTTAAACCCCGTAGGCATAATTAGGGAGACAAAGAGGTTTATTGCATTAAGAAGCAGGAATTGAACAAGTAGTCAAGAATGACTTTGCAGAAGCTCGAAGGTATGCCCAAGTAATCTAAACACCTGTGTTTAATCCACATATGATCACCCATTGTATATTTCGTCATGGATATACTTTATACATATGCCCAACTTGAGCATCACCATCTGTGATGGCTTTCATTATTTATTCTTATTTGATTTATTAAGTTAACGAATTAGCTTGTTTACGTATGCTTCAGATGTTCGAGGACTACCGGGATTTTACATGTATTCGGTCAGAATTGGAACCCAGAAGCATACGCTGCAGAAAAACGTACTGTTCGTCAGTTTAGGGACGAGCTTGCTCAACAAAGGGAGTGGAGGATCGAACTCGAGAGGATGCGTATTGGATGGTAAATATATAGTATATACATCACACATATATTCACAACGCACGCAACATATATTCTAACTTTACGTACACACTATTTTGCAGTGTTACTGGTGTTCTCCACATCGATTCAAAATCATTGAGGAACTCTCTGCTACCGGTGACTTCAAGGACTCTGGATGCAATCAAGGGCCTACTTTTAATTGCAGCATGCGAGGAAACCATTAAAGTTCTTGCACATTTAAGAGAGAGTTAGAGCCCTTGATGTGCGGCCGGATGAGCTCGATGGCTTTGTTGCATTCATCCAGGTACACTATATGTACTAATACGCACATATACACACGTCTGTGTTTTGTCTCCCTATCTAGTTAGATGTTATTGAATTTGCATCGACATCTAATCTACATGGGTTAACCTTATTTGCATACGTGTATCTGACACACTTATGTACATACATATATGTACTTGATGTGTAAAATATCTTTGTTGTACTCACTATGAATACACACACACACAGATATATACAGATGCATGCAACTATACAACAGTACTTTGTATGAAAACTATATAGCATCTGTTTTTGTACATGTATAAGTATCCATAAGCAAATACATGACTTTTCACTACTACAGATTAACACACTCACACACACACACACACACACACACAAATCCAGACATACATAGACATATCGTGTGGATACCCCATGCAAATACAATGTAATTCGTTTCATCTCAGTGTTGTTTATATATCCATACACAATACACAAACCATGTTGTTTTCAGGTGTATGATGCTACAATGGAGAAGAAGAAAGCTTCCTTAGCTGAAGCTACCATCGTAGATGAGATGTACTCTCTCTTGGCTGGATACGAAGTCAAGGTCCCAACAGATGATCAAATTAAACTCGACGATTTACATGAGATAGTCCAGGTACTATAGTAATTAAATTTAATCTCTCTCTATCACGCTCCCTCTCTCCCCCCCTCCCTCTCTCTCTCTATATATATAGACACACAACACACACAATAATACTACTTTATTCCTTAATATACGTACAAATTACGCTATACAGAGATATGGGATGCTATCGAGGAGGCAACAATATACATTGAAGAGCATCGGACGGCTATGATGGCAGATTTGGATCATAAAGCAAATGCATTAAACGAGGAGCTGGTTGCAATACTTGGGATGCTACACCAGGAGAGGTTTTTTACGTGCAGAATCCGATCCATTCGAGATTGTGGCCGAGATGGAGCAAATATGGCAAAGATGATTGAAATAAGGGATATTCTGGAGGTTTACAAAGGTTACCAGAAGCTCTTCCAGGTATACGAGAGGGGGAGGGGGAGGAGATAATGTAGTATCGTTTTTCTCTACTACATGTGTTGATACACACATACACACGTGATATTATATATTATTTCCATCTACAGTGTGTGCTTGTGGAGTATATACACACATTTATAGACTTTTGTATCTACGATGTGGAGTGTGGATGTGTATATATATAGAGAGAATTACTATTTCTTTTATTTATAAAATGTGTGATTATATAGAGAATGATGTATATAATAGTGGAAATATTTGACAGATGGATATGGAGGATATGAGCAACTTTGTAATGACCGAGAAGGAGTACAACTTGAGATACGGCGTGTGGAGGGCGTTGCGTGATTGGCTCGTCTTGGTGAAGCAGTGGAGAGAGGGCCCTGTTACGAGCTTAAAGGCACCTGAGGTTCAATCTAAGACAGATGAGTACGCTAAGGATGCGTACAAGATGGGCAAAGCCAACAAGGAGGATATGTTGTGTTTAGGCTTAAGGATGCTATTGACGAGTTTAAGCAGGTAATTAAACCGTATTATTCTTAAGTTTATAAATACTTATATATATATATATATATATATATATATTAATATATAATATATATATATATATATAACCATATATCACTTCATGCACACGCACGCACGCACACACACATGTATATGGGCTATAATAGAGTTTATGTTGTTTTGTAGTTACTACCGTTAATTGAGGAGTTAGCAAACCCTGCTTTGAAAGACCGGCATTGGACACAAATATTCAAGATACTTGGACGAGAGTACAAAAGGAATGGTTTTCAGTATTAATGAAATGCTTGATTACAAAGTCATGGATAAACTTGAAGAGGTACACGTGTGCGTGTGTGTGTACACGCGTGTGTTTGCATATATATAATATATATACACACACACACAATAAATATACATGTATGTATGTATTATGTATGTATATATATATGTATGTATGTATGTATGTTATGTTGTGTTTTGGGCAGATACGTGTAATTGGAGGTGTTGCAAGCAAGGAGTTTTCATTTCAAAGAACACTAGACAAGATGGAGAAAGATTGGGAAGGGGTTTGCTTTATAGTGCTTCCGTACAAAGACTCAGGTAAAGCATATTCATATAAGTGTCTGTGTATTTACATATGTATGCATGTATATATGTATGTATACAGGAACTTATATACTTGGTGGACTGGATGATATACAAACTATTCTGGATGACCAGCTTGTGAAGATCATGTCCATGTGTGCCTCTCCATTTATTAAAATTTTCGAAGCACGGGCTTTGAGATGGAAGACTTTGATGATAAACATGCAGGTGCGTGCATGTGTGTGTGTATGAATATACTGTCTAATATTTACATTTTGATTTACATATCCATACAATGTATCAGGTAGACTTATAAACAGACAACGATCCCACATACATATACCCATGTATATATAGATATAAACGTGTACAAATCTACGATATTTTGTTAGTATTATCACATATAGTTTAGTTTACATAAAACAGTTAAACACTACTTTATAGTAAATTCTGTAAGTAGAATAAATTATTTTATTGGAATCAACTTAACATTTTTAAGTCAAAAATTTATTTATATATAGCATGCTTCCAGCTCTAGAAACGGTTCAACAATTTATTTTACATTATTCATTATATTTATAATAAAAACCTCATTAACATTAACTCATCATTTCAAGTTTAATATAAGGTTTTATTATAAACATGTACGTATCTGTATTACATGCTATACACAAATCATATGACAAACAATATAGATGGGCATACATACATATATGTTCAATTCACATTTATAGTATAGACCTAAACCTGAGTATATATTCTATATAGATTTGCGTAGTTTATGGTACACGGATGCACCTCTCTATATCGATATGCATTATGTATTGATGTATGCACATCCTTAATAAACATATGTTTACTAATAAAATACTAAACTATATCTCAAAATCTATATATCTATATACCTATTCTATCTATGCACACACACAGACATCTCACATGCATAAACGCACGTGTGTGTTATATATATATATATATATGGGCATATATATTCAGGAGCTACTTGATAACTGGGTGGAGTGTCAAGCCACGTGGCAATATCTGGGTCCAATCTTTGGCTCAAAAGACATAATGAGGCAAATGCCTGAGGAGGGAGAGAAATTCCAGACCGTAGATGCCACGTGGCGTGATGTGATGAAGAAGACAGTGGCACAGCCTGGGTGTATTGAGACGGCTGTTGACGTGGAGCGTCTCGAAAAATTGAAGGAAGCAAAGGCTGTTGGAGATTATTAACAAAGGATTAGCTTCTTATCTTGAGGTAAATATATAATATACATTCTTATAAAGCACTATAATATAAATGGTTTGTTTGTTTTCTGTTAACATAATATATTACAATGTGATGTTTATTGATCGCACACACATGCATATGAAGGCACATTTTCAAATTTCAAAAGTGTGAGCAGTTTCTCTTATATATTAAGTCAATAATGAATTAACTTCATTGATTAAAGATATTGATTAAATTATAAGCCTTACAAAACTTACAATGAAATTATTTTTTAAAAATTACAAATGTCAACACAGTTTCAACTTAAAAAGCTAACTATATTATAAATAAAATATGTATCTATAGGTGGTTTATTATATATATATATAATGAATATATGGTTTACAGGTGAAGAGAGTGGCCTTTCCTCGCTTCTTTTTCCTCTCGAATGATGAAATGCTGGAAATACTCTCGGAAACAAAGGACCCTCTGCGTGTTCAACCACATTTAAAGAAGTGTTTCGAGGGCATTGACTCGCTCAGGTTCGAACACAACCTTGATGTCACGGGCATGATATCGGCTGAAGGCGAAGTAGTCCCTCTTGTGGAAAAGTTTAATCCCAAGGCTGCCCAAGGAGCAGTTGAAAATGGCTTTTACAGGTATATAAGAAAGAGAGGGAGGGAGAGAGCATATATGTGTGTGTTTTTCTAGACATGGATATACATATGCATGTATGTAGCGTACGTCTATACGCATTGTGTGTTTCGTGCGTGTATTTGCATGTGTTACATGCGGAATGTGTGTGCGAATGTCTCCATATATTTGTAGAGGTCTATATATCCAAGAGTCACAAGTATGTTTCTTGTATCATAGCGTATGTGTATTTGTTAATACTGCTTGAGTTGGAATATGAAATATAGATAATAGATGAGAGAGGAGTTTCCCTAAGAGACCTATAGAGGCACAAAAATATAGCTCTCTGTCTCATATACATATGTATACAGAAGTAAATACATGTGTGTATATGGATAGTTATGTATGTGTTTATTTGTTTAGGTAGAGGAAGGCATGCTACAGTCACTACAAGAACAATGTGCAAGCTCAGTTTAGCATATGCAGAAACTCCACGTGAAAAATGGGTTCTAGACTGCCTGGACAGATTGTTCTCGTTGTGAGTGCCATATATTGGACAACGATGGTCACAGAAAGCATTCTTAAAGGTATATATGTGTGTGTGTGTGTGCGCACAAAAGTGCATTGTTGTGTGTGTGCGTGTGTGAGCGAGTGTTTATGTCGTGTGTGATACCATTGTATTGGACAACCATGAGTTAATGATATGTATGTATGTGTGTTAATCTTGAACGACCATGTATTGAAAGCATTGTTAAAGGTGGACCTGCTGTTGCCAATTGTGAAAAAACATGTACGGAGCAGCTTGGAAGGATTGTTAACTTGGTACATACTTACACCCGCACACCAATGTGTATATGTATGTCAATATGTACGTGCGTGTCTTGTGTTTACGTACACATAGACATATTACTATTTGCTAATACACGAGAGATGCATGCTTGACTGTTTCTCACGCACACGCACACGCACACACACACACACACATATTTATTTATTTATTTATTGAATATAAATAAATACATAAGATATATTATGCATAGGTACGCAGTACTGTATGCACATAATAAATGTTGCAACCTGTGTGTGTGTGGTTAGTATGTGACATACATACTTACGAGCATATAATTAAAATTACTACGCATTTCACACACACACGCACACGCATACACGTTAAACTAGTTAAAGTTTAGGGGAACAATTATGTTACATAAATTCTGGATGTAACACATACAGACGCACATGCATATACACACATATAACACATATTTCTATTAACAGGTAGAGGAAACTTAACAAAGCTTAACCGTGCCACGCTTAGTGCGTTGGTGGTCATGGACGTGCACGCAAGGGACGTGGTCACAATCCTGGTCAAAGCAAATGTCGAAAAGACAGACTTCTCTGGCAAAGCCAACTGAGAATATACTGGGAGAAAGATACCTGCTTTGTACGGATGATGAATGCCGGGGTCGAGTATGGATATGAGTATTTGGGCAACTCTAGTAGGCTGGTTATCACTCCCCTGACTGACAGGTGCAGTGTATTGCCTTAGTTGAATGGTATTATATTCAGTTTTAAAAACGGTAAGAATTAAAATATATTAAATGTCTTATGGTTAATATTAGATATATTTTAAAATATGCCTTAGTTGACATGTATACACGCATACACATACGTAAGTATATAAACATAGACAAATGTACATACATGTATATATGCGCACATTTGCTTCATATGTGTATACATAATATTATGCATATTATGACAGGTGTTATCGGACACTTATGGTGCTATACATCTTAATATGGGGGTGCACTGAGGGTCCTGCTGGTACTGGTAAACAGAAACTACAAAAGATTCTAAGGTACGTGTATATGTGTGTGTAAGCTTCTGTTATTCTCTACTGCTTTTAGACGTTTTACACACATGAATTTATATGAATTATATAAATATGTTAATGTTTCAGGCATTAGCAAGGCAATGTGTAGTGTTCAACTGCAGTGATAGTCTTGATTATTAGCAATGGCTAAGTTTTTTAAAGGCCTTGCAGCAGCATCTGGCCATGGGCATGCTTTGATGAATTTAATTGAATTGATCTTGAAGTGTTATCAGTGGTTGCACAACAGGTATATTTTACACACACACCACACACACACACCACACACACACACACACACACACACACATTCACGTACATTTGTGTATGTGTTTACAATGATATAGGTTATAATAGATAGTATAAGAATACCCTATTTACTGTAAATAATATATATAAGTAATAGTGACGTTGTATCGGATTACTACCATAATGATGATATTATTAGGCTGACAGAAATTAGTATAGTGTTATATATGCTTTAATAATATGACTATAGTACTGATTTGTGTGTTGTATGTGTGTGTGCGTGCGTGCGTATGCCGTTCCAGTACATACTATATTGTTATGCTGTGTTGCTATAATAAGCTAATGCAGTAATCGATCTCGTAAGGTTAATATATGACTATGGTGTATAAAATGATATTGTAATATTCGTTTTAATACTAATATATGAATATAATGCTCAAATATTATATCTGCAGGTTTTGGAAGTTCAACTTGCAGTTCAAAACAAAGTGAAGACATTTGTGTTTGAAGGGACAGAGTTAACCTTAAAGCCTACGTGTAACGTGTTCATTACAATGAACCCTGGATATGCCGGACGAAGTGAGTTACCGGATAACCTTAAAGCCCTTTTTTCGTACTGTGGCTATGATGGTTCCTGATTATGCCATGATTAGCGAGATTATGCTTTACAGTAGTGGTTATTTGCAGGTAAATATCAAATCTATGTTTAAATTAATTAATTGCATATTAAATATGCATGTATTTTAAAGTCATATCCTTTCGTTTATGAATACATTCTCAGACATGTGCATACGTATGTAGATTGTTATACCTAATAATGCATACAAAATGATACAGTTTTGACCTGTACATATATATATATAAACGAAGATAGTGGCTATGTTACATAACATCTTGATGCATACACAACCATAACAAGCATATATTATAGTGTTTGTGCTTGATATACGTGGACTCAACATGCACGTATATGTATGTGTGTGTGTGTGTGTATCTATATGTATATAACTGTTTACATAGGCAAGAGATTGTGCAAGGAAGATAGTGGCTACATACAAACTATGCAGTGAGCAGCTATCAAGCCAGGACCACTATGACTATGGTATGCGAGCAGTGATGCTGTTCTTCGTGCAGCTTCTAACTTAAAACAGCGATACCCGACGAAGAAGAGTTTATACTCATGCTTAGATCCATTATCGATGTCAATCTTTGCAAGTTTCTCTCTCCAGGACGTTGCCTTTGTTCAACGGTGCGCGTGTGTGTGTAAACGTGTGCATATACATTCAAGTTGTGTGTATTTATGGTATGTTTCTCTTGCTGTCTATATGGGTAGCATAGAATTCCTCTCTCTCTCTCTCTCTCTCTCTCTCTCTCTCTCTCTCTCTCTCTCTCTCTATATATATATATATATATATATATATATAGAAAGAGAGAGAGAGAGAGAGAGAGAGGGAGGGAGGGAGGGAGGGAGGGAGGGAGGGAGATTAACTTTATGTACAACACGCATAGATACATTCATAAATATGTCTATATAATATACACACACATGATACATTTCTACTTTTCCGTAACTAATTGACATACATACAAATTTATGTGCATGCATATGATATTTAACATGTGTATGTATGCTGTATAGGTATTGTGTCTGACTTATTTCCGGGAGTAGTACTACCTGAACCTGATTACACAAACTTAGACAAAGCAATGAGGGATAATTGCAAGAAGTTTAATTTGCAAGCAACTCCGTATTTTAAGATTAAGATAATCCAGCTTTACGAGATGATTATCGTACGACACGGTCTAATGCTTGTGGGACTATCCTTCTCCGGAAAGACATGTTGCCTTACGGGTACTACAGGCAGCCCTTACGGACTTAGCAGAGGCAGGCCTTGATAATGAAAGAAGAGTTCAGGTACTTATTTAATAAAGTAATACTATTTAAATTAAATCATTAATGTAATTAGTATTTGAACTCTGTTTCAGTATTTTATAATAATCATAAACTATTAAATACACGAACTATGCAAATAAATTTCTTAGATTAGATGATCAAATTTTTTTTGCAAGCCAAAGAACACTAAATCATTATTATATTGAACATTAATAACTATGTAATACATGTCTTAAATTAGATGATCACATTTGTGTTGAAAGTTTTCTCTTTAACCTGTGTGCGTACTTTCATGCCATGTACGTATATAAATATATGATTTTAATTAGTTAATATAAGTTTAAATCATTGTGTAGTGTGCGTGCATGTGATGTGTGTGTTGTTGGGGACTGACACTATATATATTTATTTGATTACTTATATATGTATATATTTTCTTCTACTGTGTATTTTAACACACACACACACACACGTGTGTGTGTGTGTGTGTAAATCACTTCTTTTTATCAGATTGCTACTGTGAATCCAAAATCTGTGACCATGGGACAACTATACGGACAAGCAGATCCAATGACACAGGAATGGTTAGACGGTGTATTAGCCGTTAGATTTAGAGAGCAGGCTTCGGATCCATCCAACGATGGAAATGGCTGGTTTTGGACGGTCCAGTTGATGCCATCTGGATTGAAAATATGAACACGGTGTTGGATGACAACAAGAAGCTTTGCCTTCCCAACAGTGAGATTATCCAGATGTCCTCCTCCATGAACATGATCTTCGAGGTATATATATAGATATACATATAGACATATATACATGTATTATGTGTGTGTATATATATGTATGTACACACACACACACATATATGTATGTATGTATGTGTGTGTGTGTGTGTGTGTACATGTGTTTTTATAGGTTGGTGATTTAGCGGTGGCTTCCCCAGCTACAGTAAGCAGGTGTGGAATGGTGTTCTGGAGCCTCATCAGATGGATGGCAGCCGTTGATGCTCTTCATGGCTCGATACACTCCCTGCTTCACTTCAAGGCCCAATCAGAAACCACTTACAAGGTAGCTCTCTCTCTCTCTCTCTCTCACACACACACACACACACACACACACACACACATTGCAGGTCTTTTTGAATGGATGGTAACTGCGTGTTTGAGGTTTGTTCGTAAATGCGTGAAGGAACTGTCCCCAACGTCGGATGCAAACATAGTTATGAGCTTAATGAGGAACTTTTACGGGCTAATCGATGAGTTTAAGAACGAGGAGGCTGTTAAAACGCTTGGAAAGGAGAAGCTGGGTATCTGGGTGGACTCTATATTTCCTGTTTTCTCTTGTATGGTCCATTGGTGCCACGGGCGACAACGATGCACGTCAGGAGTTCGATGCCTTTCTCCGACTGTTAGCTGCTGGTGAAGTCCCTGAAGGTATATATATATATATATATATATGTATAATTTAAATAATAAAACTATGTAATTATTAAATTTTATATGCTATCTTTTAAATGAAAAGATCGTATATTATTTATATAAAGGTGAATCTGATAATCGATCAGTTTATAACTTCATGACGTCTATGCCTGTGTGAAATTTATTTGTGATCAAGCCATTCTTTAAATTTTGTTTATAGTTATTTTAAAATAACTATAACTCGGTCGTATATAGATCTATCACATCATTATATATCTAGACACAAAACAGTAAACAGCACCTGGGTAAAGAACAGTGAAAAAGTAGAAGAATCAAAGACGGAACTGTAACACACAAAAATACATATATACATATTCTGTACAAACGGTAAAGCATTGTTTCGACAAACAACTATGTATAAGACGAACTATAACATTTTATATACATAGACGGGGGGAGGGGGAGGGGGGAGGGAGGGAACAGATATCTCTATAGATAATAGAAATCCACATCTCTATATAGGTTTTATATCTACACCCACACGTGAGTATGTGTGTGTGGCATACATGTGTATGGTGTGTGTGTGTGTGTGTGTGTAGCTATACTTATAGTTATGAAGGTTTTTATTACAGGATATGAGCTATGGGTACCGGAGACACATGTAGAACTATATGCAAAAATGATGCCTGATGAAGATGGTGCGACTGTGTTTGATTTTTATTCGACAAAGAGAATGTCGCATGGATGCTGTGGACGGCCACGATTGTTCCTCTGCAAATTCCTGAGGGTGCGATCTTCAGTGAGATTATAGTCCCCACCAAGGACATGATGAGGTACATACATGCACACATACGCACCTTCCGTATGTGTATTCGTGTTGTGTGTGTGTAAAACAGTAGCATATATGTATAACAAGTATATGTGTGTGTATCACAGTACTTAATACAGGATACTTAATACATATATGTGTATATGCAGGTACACTTTTCTGTTGGATAAAGGAATACAAGCAAACTACCCCGTCTTGCTTGTGGGATCTACGGGTACAGGAAAGTCCGTATACATAAACAGGCATCTGTCACAAGGCCTCGCAAAGGAGTTCTTTACCACGATTTTCGTGTGTTTTTCTGCACGGACCTCCGCGAATATGACGCAGAATCAGATTGATGGTCAGCTTGACAGAAGAAAAAGAGTATATACGGACCTGTTCTGGGAAGAGGTGCATTATATTCGTGGATGATCTCAATATGCCACAGGTGTGTACGTGTGCGTGTGTTGTGAACATGAAGTAGAACATGGTATAGCTCTCTCTCTCTCTTTCTCAATCAATTAATTTTGTGTATATATACCTACACACTTATGAACATGGGTATGAACACACACATCTAGAATATTGATATTATATCTAAATTTTTTTCAGCCTGAAGTGTACGGAGCACAACCACCTATTGAGCTACTAAGACAGTATATGGACCATGATGGTGGTACGGACGTGACAATGTGTTTCGTAAAATAGTAGACGTGTTGTTTATAACTGGCATGGGTCCTCCTGGTGGTGGAAGGTAATGTGTGTGTTGTGTGTCAATTTATCTTTGGATTTCGTATCTTGTAATATACATATTACGTGTAATACAGACGCATACATAACATACACACTTCCTCTGCAGAACTTTGTCACTCAAAGATTTCTACGTCATTTCAACACAGTTGGTGTTGCTCAGGTCTGTTGTCTGTCTGTCTCTCTCTTATATATATATATATATATATATATATATATATATATATATATATATATGTATGTATGTATGTATGTATGTATGTATGTATGTGTGTGTGTGTGTGTGTGTGTGTGTGTGTGTGGTGTGTGTGTGTGTGTCAGTATGAGCTAAACAAAAGTAAAATAATACACATTATATTTATGCATTTGTATATTTTATATACTTTAGGTGGCTGAAGACTCTCTACGGCTGATATTCAATACAATACTCAATTGGCACTTAACAATTAATAATGATTTTCCAAAGGACGTACAATATCTACAGAATTCAGTAATTAACGCCACAATGGATGTGTTTAACGAGTCTAAAGCAAAGCTGCTTCCAACCCCAACTAAATCCCATTATACATTTAATCTTCGAGATTATGCCAAAGTTATACAGGTTAGTCTTTGCGTTATAAAAATATTCGTCTGCACGTCTGATGTTTGTAGTCATATGTATATTTGTATGTTATGTTGGAGTTATATATATGCATAATATGTATTATATAATATCCATACAGTACACACACACACACACACACACATACAATAGATGTATGTATGTTGTGTATATATAGTTATATATATTATATATCCTATATATAATGTATATCCTCATGTAAAGTATATATTATAGGGTATGATGTTACAAGATGCTTCAAAGGTGCCACTAGGAAGAGAAGGGGCAAGGCAACATGTAAGACTATGGGTACACGAAGTCCTACGTGTATTTTACGACAGGCTCGTGGATGATCAGGATCGTGATTGGCTACTTGGTTATTTAAAACAGCTCGTGCAAACGCGCTTTAAGCAGGACTTTGATGAACTCTTTTCACATCTTCTACATGAGGGGGAATTTGTTATTCGGCAAAATGAAATGCGAAGGTATATATAACAATAATAATAATTAATAGCTACATTGCAAATCTAGAGTCTATAACACACACACGCACGCACGCACGCACACACACACACATATATATTTAACAGCCAGTTTATATTATGTAATATAAAATTTATAACTACGTGTATATATATTGTAAATACTGTATATAAATAGTATAATATGTTATGCATATCTATATGTAAACTGTATCCTGTTAATATTGTTTGATGTTGTTGTATACATTTATTAAGTCTTTTGTTTATTATATTTTAAAGTTTGTTTTTAAATAGGTGTTTTTTCGGAGTCTATATGAACGAGGACGTGGAATCAAGAGTATATGAGGAGATAATAGACGTGCCAGAGATCATTAGCTTAATGGAGAATTACTTAACGGATTATAACGGGGTTAGTAAGAGACCGATGAACTTGGCTATCTTCTTATTTGCAGTTGAACACGTGTCAAGAATCTGCCGTGTATTGAGACAACCCGGAGGTCATATGCTTTTAGTTGGTGTCGGTGGAAGTGGTAGACAGAGTCTAACAAGGCTTGCAGCTTCTGTTTCTGCTATGGAAGTTTTCAGGTAATTTTTTAATATTTAATATACTCTTAAACATTCATTAATTATATCCATTAGGTATGTATGTACTAAATATAGTATATATTTACATTATATATGTCCATTCGTGCATACCATCGAATATGCACTGTATACATTTCTGAACAATGCTTATTTATACATGCACATAATTATTGAACTGATTTAAATTATTTGTTTTAGGTGGAAATTAGCAAAAGTTATACCAAAGTTGAATGGAGGAGGATTTGGTCACCTTTTTGAAGAAGGCTGGAGCAGATCCAGGCTTGCCAAGTGTTTCCTGTTTAGTGATACACAAATTACAGACGAAGGATTTGTTGAAGACTTAAACAACTTGTTGAACTCTGGAGAGGTATTGTGTTTGTGTGTGGTGTGTGAAGATTATACGCAATCATACGCAGAGCATATATGCATGCATATCTATGGACATGTATACAGGTTCCGAATATGTTTCCGAGTGATGAGAAGGCACAAGTACTGGAGGCAACTAAAGAGAAAGCCGCAAAGCTTGGTAAGGAGCTGGATTCCCCAATGGAGCAATGGAGGGTATTTTGTTGAGCAGTGTAGGCAGAAGTTACACGTGGTTTTCTGTATAGCCCCGTCGGACAGGCGTTTAGGGATCGTTTAAGGCAGTTCCCCTCCTTAGTCAACTGCTGCACTATTGATTGGTTCCAGGTACGTACATACGTATGTGTAAATATAAAGACATGTTGTAATATCCATGTAAAGTATGTGTCAGTTTTATACAGAAAACGACATAGTAATGCCAGGAAGGAAATTAATAGGTTATTAATCTTATTAAAAAAACAGACACAGGGTAGAGAGAGATAACGTTCTATGTATGTTACAATTTATATTACCTTATATGATATACAATTGATAATAGATAACAAGTATATTATTAATGATTCAATATATATTCAGTTTTTATATTTATGAGGTCATTTACATTGCATGAATGTTTTATATCGGTTTGCGGCATATTAGGATATATCAAAAAATATCCGAAAAGAATATAGCATAGCATAATTGTTATGGATTTAAGTACGTAGATATAATTGTATAAATATGTGTTATATCAATATAAATAACTCATGTATATACATATCAATGTAATATGATCATAATGTATACACACATATACACATCAGTATAATAAAATTCATAAATTTACATTAATATATGTATGATACTTGCACATATAGATACACATATATTTATTACTTTAATTCCTTTGTAATACACAATTAGCATGGTCTGCTTTAATGATTATTCCAAGTAAATCATATGTACATTAAGGAATGGCCTGTGGATGCACTTGAGGCTGTAGCATATAAATTCTCAAGGACATGCCTTTGGAGGATAAAAACAAGGTTCCAGCATTGTAAATATATGCAAGGTCTCTCTCTCTCTTCTCTCTCTCTCTGTCTGTCTGTCTCCTCTCTCTCTCTCTCTCTCTCTCTCTCTCTCTCTCTCTCTCTCACACACACACACACACACACACACACACCACACACACACACACGAGGTTATTTTTAAGAGAATTACATATATAACTGTGTATGATTGTTAAGAACTTATATCTGTATATGAACCTATGTATTATGTGTTGATAATATGTATTAATGTGCAGGCATTTCATGAAAATGTGCGACAATATTCTCTTCAATATAAGCTCAAGCAGGGCCGACATAACTATGTGACACCTACATCTTACCTCGAACTTATCTCCACATTTCAGGTATATCCATTTCACGTTTTTAGCAATATTGAATTTATTAGAATTAATATGGGATAATTATTAACTAATTACCGTTTTAATGTCTTATATCAATTAGTATCTTTATTATTTAAATAGGAAATGTGATTAATTTATCAAACCATTGAATTTGATTGTATATACACAGATAAACTCAACTTTCTTAATCTGTATGCTCATCTTGATCTTTTGACTCAAATATTCCTAAATGTTAATCTTTTTAGATAACTTATAAGAATATCCTTACTACTTTAATATCGTATATTATCATAATAATTATTTATTATTTAATTATTGTTTAATATATTTTGCAGTCATTGCTTCAAATTAAGCAAGAGGAAAAGTTAAAACAGAAAAGAAGATATGAAGTGGGACTTGAGAAGCTGCAGTCCAGTTCAGAACAGGTCGCTGTTATGCAACAGGAGTTGCAGAACCTCATGCCAAAGCTTATTGTCACTGTGAGTATTTATTATTCAGTTTTATAACGTAACTAAGACATTTACTCTTTTCGATTACGCATTTAAATTATATGCAGCTATCGATATTAGTTAGTAAAATTATATTTATATTTAGTTACTGAATATATATATATATATATATGTGTGGTGTGTGTGTGTGTGTGTGTGTGTGTGTGTGTATACTATATTTATTTTCTAGGTGGATGAAGTGGAAAAATTAATGGCAAAGTCGAACGTGAAAAGAAAGAAGTTGTTGAACCAAAGAAGGCTATAGTTCAGAAGGACGAGGCCGAAGCAAGTAAACAAGCAGCAGAGGCAAAGGCTATAAAAATGAGTGCGAGGAGGTATATATATTAATATTAATATTTTATTAATTAAAATATTATAAATTTATTTCTTACTTATTTAACATTAAATATGTATTTATATATAAGTCACATTTTACTAAAGAAGTTACAAAAGCAACAAATTAATGTCACGTATTATTTAATTTATATTCTGTATATAATTTAAACATTGATATGTTTATAGGTACTTGCTGTGGCCATGCCAGTGTTGGAGGAAGCACTCGCTGCACTCGATACACTGTCAGCGAATGATATTAATTACGTTAAGAAGCTCGCTAATCCACCTGCGGCTGTTAAACTTGTCATGGAGGTGTTTGTGTTATCCTGGATGTGAAACCCGCAAAGGTAATATTTGTATTAATCTATTTGCTAATAAAACCTGATTATTTGAGAAGTAATTCTTATAATATATTTAATTTTGTAAAAGTATCTAACTATAATAATATAGACTCTGTTGTATAAACAGTAAATACTAACATTCACGCGGGAAATTCAGATGCCGGACGGGAAAGGTGGTACAATAATGGACTACTGGAAACCATCAGTAACATTATTAAACAACAAAGATTTCCTACAAAACTTGAAGGATTATGACAAAGACAACATAGAACCCAAGATTATCGCAGGATTAGGAGTCAATACACCTCTAATCCCGAGTTTACACCTGCTAAAGCTGCTAATGCATCTGCAGCAGCTGAGGGCTTTGTAAATGGATTATAGCTATGGACAAGTATGACACAGGTGTGTATGTGTGTTCACTGTGTATGTGTGTGTGTGTGTGCGTGTGTGAACCTTGCATATTGCAGTTGCGAAGTTTGTTGCCCTAAGCGGGCTAAATTAAGAGAGGCTGAGGCTAAATATGAGGTGGTTATGGTGGGCTTAAGAGCTAACAAACTGAGCTTAAGGGACTGCTTGATAAGCTTGGTGAGCTTGAAGATGAGCTGGATGTGAATATGGAGAAGAAAGAGAACCTTCAGGTATGTGTGTGTGTTTATATCTCTCTCTCTCACACACACACATACACATCACATTCAGTTACACATACTGCATTTATAACTGGACTCAAAGTTATCTCATTAGAATCTACTTGTGTATAAGTAATTTGCTTATTGTGTATAGGCACAGACACTTATATACATGATTAAATTATATTAGGCTTATATAAGCATGATTTAATCCAAACTTCAGGCTTGTGTGTGTGTGTGTGTGTTATGGCAGTCTATATACAGCATCATATTAACATTTTATACAGTGCTAAATGCATGTTAAATAGTGTTAGCTAAGATACATATTACTAATATGCTAGAATAAAAGCATTGGTTATTATTAATATTTTCACAATTCCAAAAGTTTTAAAATTGAAACCAGACAGAATGCAAAGAGTAACACTGAACATTTTTGCCTTTTAATATTCATGGTATTATGTATATCAGATTATTTTTTATTTTATTTATTTATTTATTTTTGCAGCATGAAGTGAAAATGTGTACTGTTAAGCTAGAGAGAGCTGAACAGCTTATAGGAGGACTTGGTGGTGAAAAGACACGCTGGATTGCAGCTGCTAAACAACTTGGAGTTGAATACACTAACTTAACTGGAGACGTTTTAGTAGCAGCTGGAATTATTGCGTATTTAGGTGCATTCACTGCAGGGTAAGTTCTATATACATATTAATACTTTACTATATATTTAAAATTTACCAAACTTATTATTAGTATCAAGAAACAATTTTATAGTATAATAAATAAAACTAAGCACATTTTGGGCTGAATCTTTTACATAACTAGTTACATATACTATGTATAGCACACATATATACTCTGTGTGTGTGTGTGTGTGTGTGTAAGAGAGGGAGAGAGAAAGAGATGCATTAGTATGATATGATATAATTTAATCCTACGTAGTTTATTATTATACATTAACCATTGCCATAATTATATTATCTAACGATATGTATATATTTATGTATTTTATACAGGTATCGTCAAGAAATTGTTGACTTATGGATAAAACTAGTGAGAAGCGAGAATATTCCAAGATCAGCATCCTTTTCATTTTTTGATATATTAGGAAATCCTGTACATGTTCGAGAATGGATGATTGCAGGTTTGCCTAATGATTCATTCTCCATAGAGAATGGCATTATTGTCGCAAACTCAAGACGCTGGCCCCTCATGATTGACCCCCAGGTACACACACACACACACACATAAAATAGAGGTATATGTGTGCGTGTGCGTGTGTGTGTGTGTGTGTGTAAAGTAATATACTAAAACTTAATTTATAACAGGGACAAGCAAATAAGTGGGTGAGAAATATGGAACGTGAGAGGAACTTGCAAATTATTAAACTACTTGGTGGTGGTGATTATATGAGAACACTGGAAAACGCTATACAATTTGGTTTACCAGTTTTGTTAGAGAATGTCGGCGAAGAATTAGACCCCTCTTTGGAGCCTCTACTACTTAAACAGGTAAAAAATAAGAATAAAAAGTAAGTAAAAGTTTATAAATATGTATTAATGATATGTTAATGTTTTAATAGATATTCAAATCTGGAGGGATGATGTGTATTAAGCTTGGAGATACTGTGATCGAGTATAATAATGATTTTAGGTTCTATATTACCACAAAATACCGTAATCCACATTATTTACCAGAAACGGCAGTTAAGGTTACATTATTAAACTTTATGATTACCAAAGATGGATTATCAGACCAGCTATTGGGAGTAGTAGTTGCCAAAGAAAGACCGGATTTAGAGCAACAGAAGAATGAGCTGGTGGTTCAGGTAATTAATTAATAAATGTTAAACATAATGTTATCCTGATAATTAGTTTTATGATTTTCATAAATGCTCATGTTTCATTTACTAAAATATATGATGTTTAATGACTGTTTAATTTGAGTGCTGCAAAACTTATGTTGATTTGTTTTACTTACAGGGTGCTGAAAATAAGAGGAGGCTAAAAGAATTAGAGGATAAGATTCTAGAAGTGTTATCAAGCAGCGAAGGGAATATTCTGGAAGATGAAACAGCAGTGAAGATATATCAGAGGCAAAAGTTGTTGGTAACGATATTACAGTCAAACAGGTAATAATCTTACTGTTAATATTTTTATTCATATTTTATTAATATATGTATATATATGTCATTAACATGTCATATGCGTATATGCATGCATATCCATATGTGTGTATGTGTGTTTATTTAACACGGAGAAAGTACATATACCTACATATGCATGTGATATATATAATATGAGTGTGTATGAGTACGTACACAATGTCTTACTAATTATATGGTAATTTAAACAGACATTGGCTGAACAAACGGAGAAGAACATAGATGAAGCAAGGAAAGGATACCAAACGTGTGGAGAATATGCTGCGGTCTTATTCTTCTGCATAACAGACCTGGCAAACATAGACCCCATGTACCAATACAGTCTACCATGGTTCTCCTCTCTCTTTGTTATCTCTATTGCTTCTTCGGAAAAGGACCCAGACCTCAAGAAACGACTTGAAATTATACAGGTATTTATATTATTTATTACTTTATTATTCATTTATAATTTTTATACACAATAATAAACATTCTTTGATACAGGATTATTTTTAATCGTTTTATATAATAATGTATGTCGATCTCTCTTTGAGAGAGACAAGCTTCTCTTTTCCTGCCTTCTTGCATCAAGAATTTTGGAGATGAGAGTAAACTTATATTGTATATACTACTTACATATATACATATATACATATATCCATGTATATATATGCCAAATATTTGTTGTAGGTGACCTTACTATTCCGGAGTGGATGTTCTTCCTTACCGGAGGAATGGCGTCTTCACCAGATAAACCCAATCCAGCACCAGATTGGTTACAAGACAAGGCATGGTAAATGCACGTGGCCATGTATACATCTTACATATGTAGGTGTACATAAGACATATGTATATGTACACACACACAGATATTTGTTATTATGTTATGCAGGGGAGAGCTCGCTAGAGTTTCAAAGTTTCCTGTTTTTAATGGGTTAAGTGACCATGTAATACAAAATATTGGAGCTTGGAAGGCAATGTTTTCTTCTCCGGAGCCACATGAAGAAAAGATTCCTGGTCCATACCATGAAAAAGCCACCCCTTTTCAAAGGCTCCTTGTTCTAAGGTGTATACGCCCGGACAAAGTCATACCCGCAGTACAGGTGTGTGTGTGTAACATTGATAATATAGGCAAGGATTAAGAGGGTGTTCTAACTTATATGTATGTTCTAGATATTTGTGACTGCGAAGCTTGGGACTGAGTTTGTGCAACCACCTCAGTTTAATTTAGCTTCTTGTTACAAGGACTCAAGTGCTACGTGTCCTTTGATCTTTGTTCTCTCACCTGGAAGTGATCCTACGGCTGCTCTTCTAAAATTTGCAGGTAAATATATATCCGTAATTATATACACTTGTGTACAACCTTTCTTTATATATGCAGGTGATATGGAAATGGGAGACAGACTTGCTCCTATTTCTCTAGGACAAGGACAAGGTCCCAAAGCTGCAACCATGATTGCAGATGCAATGGCAACAGTGTGTGTGTGTGTGTGTAGTGTATATATACGTGCACACATACACATATACTAACAGTACTTAAAACTGTTAGGTTCGTGGGTGCTCTTGCAAAACTGCCACCTTGCTCCCTCTTGGATGCCTGAACTCGAGAGAATATGCGAAAATGTACCTGCTGAAGTTCATCAGGATTTCCGTCTTTGGATGACCTCATATCCGAGTCCCAAATTCCCAATAACAGTTTTACAGGTTTGTTTGTGTGCGTGTGCGTGTGTGTATTAACACGATGAAATGTCACATATTAGAATGGTGTAAAGATGACAAATGAGCCACCAAAAGGGTTAAGGGCCAATATGAGAAGATCCTACGGTCTGGATCCAATATCGAACGAGGAGTTTTTTGAGAGCTCAAATCATCCTGAGATATTTAAAGGGCTTTTATTTGGACTGACTTTCTTCCACGCTGTTATTCAAGAAAGACGTAATTTTGGCCCTCTTGGATGGAATATTCCCTATGGTTTTGATGATGGTGACCTTAGAATAAGGTACATTTTGTTGTGTGTGTGTGTATAAACTTTGGGTTTTAGGGTTTATGTTATCAAAATAAACAACAAGAATACATTAGTTTTGATTAGTATTACTTAATTATTGTTTACTAGATATTCATTACATTTTTTTATATACTTTACAGTGTTCGGCAACTGCACATGTTTATAAATGACAGCACACCAGGCCAACTTCCACTTGAAGCTCTGAGATATGTTACTGGAGAGTGTAACTATGGAGGACGGTTACAGGTTACGCATTTTAATTATAAATTAATTTTATTATACTTTAATACATTGTTTATTATACAGATGATAAAGACAGATTACTACTAAACACAATACTAAAGACAGTTTACTGTGAGGAGATGCCAAAGCCAGGATACGAGTTATCCGAGTCGGGAATCTACAGACTCCTGAGCCGGGAAACTTTGAATCTTATGTGAAAACAATCGACACATTCCCCATAATTCCCGCGCCTGAGGTCTTTGGTTTGCATTCAAATGCAGACATCACCAAAGATATGAATGCTACTGCTCTTATTTTGAGCTCTTTACTCGCCACCTCTGCAGCAATGGTATGTGTGTGTATGCAGATATACATATATTACATACATGTAGTGCTTTCTAAAGTAAACATATATAGTTTACACACATTTGCATGTAAGTATGTAAATTTAATTAATTATATTATATATATATATTATATATATATATATATATATAATTAAACATATATAAAGTTAAATATGTGTAGATTGTGTATTTCTATGACAGGTGAGTGGAGGTGGTGGAGGTGGAGGTGGTGGAGGTGGGGGTGAGGGAGGTGTTGCTGTTGTTGTAAGGGAGATTTTGAGAATACTTCCTGCGAACTTTGATATCGAGGCTTGTGAGAGGAAATATCCTGTTTTGTATGAGGAGAGTATGAATACGGTTCTTAGCCAAGAAATGACTCGATTCAACAAGCTCCTTGACAGGTGTGTGTGTGTGTGTGTGTGAGAGAGAGAGAGAGAGAGGAGATTCCGCACTTGTATATAGACACACACATATATATGTATGTATGTATGTATCCTGCGGTAATAAAAATATAATTTAACCATACACACATGCTATTACCGCAGGATACGTGGATCTTTGATCAATATGGAGAAAGCAATACGTGGTGTTGTTGTCATGTCTGCCGAACTGGAGACAGCATACCGGAGCATGATCATTAACCAGGTTTCTGAGTGTGTGTGTGTGTGTGTGTGTGTGTGTGTGTGTGTGTGTGTGAGAGAGAGAGAGAGAGAGAGAGAGAGAGGAGAGTCCTTACAATGTGGGCTTTCTAAGTTGATATTATTAAAAAAGATGAGTATATTACTATATGTTATATATTTTCAGGTGCCGGCATTGTGGCAAAAGGTGTCATATCCATCTTTGAAGCCTTTGTCTTCTTATGTAACCGACCTCATGGAGAGACTAAGGTACCTCCAAGACTGGTACGACAATGGGGTCCCAGCCGTACACTGGGTTAGTGGCTTCTTCTTTGCACAGTCCTTCCTTACTGCCGCCATGCAAAACTATGCTCGTAAACACAGGTGCTCTCTCTCTCCTCGTATAAACATAACATATATGTATACAACACACACACACACACACTGATGATGTAAATATATATATCACACACACACTGATGATGTAAATATGTATATCACACACACACACTGATGATGTCAATATATATCACACACACACTGATGATGTAAATATGCATATCACACATGATGAATATTCTCGGCACCTGAAAAATATGTATATATAGTATATGTACAACTTAAAAAGTTCTCTCTCTTCTTTCTCTCTGTGTGAAATATATGAATGTATATCACACACACACACACTGATGATGTAAATACACAGGTATGCAATTGACACATTGGGCTTCGACTACTTCGTAATGGATGGAGAGCCAACACAAGCACCTCGCGACGGGGATATATAAGAGGTCTCTTTCTAGAGGGATGTGCTTGGGACCCTGTCCAGAAGAGCCTTTGTGAATCCGCTCCAAAGGTAATTAATCTACTTAAATTTAACTTGTTTAGTATACTTAAACCATTTTGCTGTTCATTAGTATATATTTTCATGTATAATTTAATTTTTCAAATCTGTATTGCATAGAAAATCCCATATTAAACCAATAGGAATTGTCATCCTTTATATATATATATTATATATATATATATAACATTGACAAAATGTGTATATAATTGCATTCTTAAAAGCTACATCATCAATTTATGAATATATTTTTGCCAAGTAACAAGGATATTGATCAATTATCTTTTTAATAATTAATTAAATGTTTGCTATCTTGTTTAACTACCACATATATACAACATTTAAAATTTCAAATATTTTAAAATATTAAAAGTTACCTCGATGGACTGTTCATCTACTATCAAAAATAGAGAGTTCGTTGGTTATTATTTCCTATAAAGCATCCTTTTCTATATATAGCTTTTTAAAAAAAATTTAGTGTTATATAAATCTTATGAGTTATATATTGTAATAAGTTTATTTGTAATGCTTTTAAACCCTAAACCATTTAGTTAACTTATTAAACCCTAAAAATACATTTGGTATTTAATTAGTTTTAATTAGCAAATTTTTAACCCTAAACCCTGGGTTTTTGCAGGTTATTTATGTTCAAGCACCTGTTGTGTGGCTTAAGCCAGTTTTGCAGTCGGATATAAGGGAGTTTAATTACTATAATTGTCCAGTTTATAGAACTGTAGAAAGAAGAGGTGTACTCGCCACCACGGGGCACTCTACAAATTTCTTAATGTTTCTGAAGATGCCCAGTCAGCAACCGCCAGATCACTGGATACGTAGAGGAGTTGCCATGCTTTGTTCTCTCTCAGACTAACTCTAAATTTATTTTTAATTAGCTTATAAAAGGTTTATTAATTAAATTTAAGAACTGTTTTCATTGGGAAATTATAAAACAAATTTTTTAGTATAAATACGTGTCAGACAATACGTATATTAAAACCTTAATTTATAATAATGTTAAAGTTTAATCTCTTAAAAATCAATAATATTAAAACCTTAATTTATATTAATGTTAAAGTTTAATCTCTTAAAAATCAATAAGTAAGTTAATATAATATGAATTATATAATTTACATTAACAAATATTCGCTACCGACCCAGATGTATTGGACGCTGGTTTTCTAGAGTCAGTCTGTTTTTAAAAACTGTTAAATCATCCCTTTTGATGTATTTATCTTAACAATGGATATTAGTTTATATATTTAAGTTTTAAATAGTAATCTACCATTTGCATTTCTTTATATATTTAGATTCTTTAGAGTTCTTTTATTATTCATATTTTTCTATTTTATTTATATATTTAATATTACTCAACTTTTATTATTTTCATAAATCTAATTAATATACATTTACATTGGTCAGTAACAATATTTTAAGGAATATCCGTGTTAGAAGGGAAAATTAATATATACATACTGTCCATAATTTAAACATTCCATAAAACATGCTGTTAAATGAAAAATATATTATAAATATAATTACTTAAGTGAATGTTTTAAGTATTTTTTTAAATTATAAATGTGAAACATATATATTTATCTTAAATAAACATTAAAAATGTCAGTTAATATATACGTGTTTTTGTGTATGCGTGTGCAAACTAAATTTACTTAATGTTTAAGTTTTAAGTTAAGTACTGCATATATATATATATATATATATATATACCTTATACAAATATCTTTCGGAAGAACAAATGAAATTTTTTAGTACTGAAGTTAATTTAACTATCAAGATTAATTATATTTTTAAAATACGATATAATATTAAAAGACTATTTACATCAAAATATAGACATATACCAAATACAAAATTTTGTTGTAACCCAGAATTATTAATAAAACATTTACGGGTTTACCAAATTGGAGAAGTTGAGACTCAATGCAGCAAGCAAGGCAACACCTGTTGCTATACCAAGCCATAATACTACCGTATCTGAAAATGAAAAATAAAGAAATTAAAAGAATAATAATAAACATAAATAAATAACATGTTAATGAAAAAGAGTTTACTTACTTTCGTTTAATCTCTGGATCTGCCATCTTCTACTTGGTGAAGCTAAAATTTCTGTATCTATCTTTGTAGAGTCGGCCTCTGTATTAACCTTGGGCTAAACAGCAAATAGTTAAGATAACCCTCTCTTCTCTCTCTCTCTCTCTCTCTCTCTCTCTATATATATATATATATATAGAGAGAGAGAGAGAGAGAGAGAGAGACGCACACGCACACACATCCAGGATGTAAATATAGAGAGAGACTAAAACATACCGTGGCGTCATTGTCGAAGTTATCATTTGCCTTCCTTTCCGGGTCATCTTTTGCCATCCTCGCCTAAACAGGAACAAAAGATTAATCTTCCCCCTCCCCTTTCAGACACACACACACAACACACACACCTTGTTGCCATTCAAACTGTCACTTGATTGCCGTTCAGCTTTTTGTTTATTACTTGGTTCCACATCGGCCTTCATAGTAAGTAATGTATGTACGAATGTACAAAATAAGATTTGGATATACTATACATAATACAAACGTACTGCATATATATACACTATACGCGTGTATATTTAACTACATAGTTACCTTGCTGTTGTTCTGTAAAGGCTTTCGTGTACTCTTAGGCTCCACATCCCCACGCCCTTAATTATAAAATATATGTTATTATTGTATACTATTTATCTATCTACTTACATGGTATACGTTTAGAAATTTAAGTGCGTAAGTACGCATTATCCTACGCATGCAGACACTTACAAGTATGCATTATGCATATAAAAGATAATATATTGCATTTTGCATACCTTGTTGTTCACTATTAGGTACGACTCTTACGTTGTCATAGCCTAAGTCCTTTAATAACAGTGTTTACTGCGGTAAATAAGTCCCTAATGAAGCTAACCCTTCCCTTTTTACGGTAGTAACTTTGTGGAGAAAATCCGTCTTTTTCCAACTCTGAGTCTGAATCCGGGTCAGATATTTGTCCTCTTAAAGGCCTGTAGAATAGATTATGCAATAATTATATAACGTAAATAACACACACACACACACACACATAAACAAACAAAACAATAACAGTTGATCATAGATTCTAGCTCTCTTTCATGTACTAGTAGATGGTACACATTCCTCTATATGTTATAACAATTATCACAATAAAACGTATTAATGTGAAAATAAACTTGATGTTGATTGCAATCATACATTTATATATATTATATATGTACAGTATGTATGTAAACACAATCAGTAAGTATTCAATAAATATACAGTTTTGATATGTGCGTGTGTGTGTACGTGTGAGACCAAAAACAGAGCCATTTAATTAATCATTGGTTTATAGTACTATATGTACATAATATAGCTATATTATATCGTATTAATTGATATATATTAAAGGTTGACATGTCTATACGTCGGTGGTCACAATGATATATAGCTGTTGCTCGGTTTATAGGGTATATATATACATATACACACAATATGCACAGAGTGTAGTTGTATGTATGCATTTCTATTGCCTATAGTACAACAATGTAGTTTATATATATATCTGTGAGTGTGTGTGTTGCGCGCGCTGTGATCTATGTGCATCATATTGTACATGAGTTATATATGTATTTCTATATTATGACAAAAGCAACACACACACACACATACAAGCACACACCTGTCATCATCGTCCTCATCTTCAACATAAGCTTTATACGTGAGTCTGAGCATAAGCTCACCAGCAAACCTTCCTAGAAAAAGACCCAAACCTTTTCTAAGAGGCACAATTTTATCTGTGGGAACAGTGTCTTGTAATGTGCTCAAATCTATCTGCAAATGAAAAAATTATACTGTAATTAATTAGTTAATTTTATACATTACAAGTTTACCTCACCACGACCAACTGTGAGTATTCCCAGGCCCATGTTATCACGAACACGCACCGTTAGTTTTTGAGATTTTGGGTTCACAACCAACAGTTGAAAATCCTGCATGTGTTATGGATTATTTATGTATGTATGTATATATATATATAACATACAATTGAAAGCTAGCACACACACAGACACATACATACATATATAATATGAATATTACACTAATAATTAACTTACTTGATTCCATATTGGAGCGCCAGGAGGTCCTATAATTGACGTCTGACTGTTCTTCTTACTGTGTACGACTTGATCGCCAAGTGTAAAAACAACATATGGATCCGTTTTTCCTGTAATACACTATCGTATCACACACACAACATGTATATACACATGCATGTATATGAATAGTTACAATTGCACATACACATTAAGAAAGTAATAACACAGAGAGAGATTTACATAAACACAATCCTACTGAGATATAAGATGTATGTGAAGATATAAGAAATTACACCCACACACACATACCAATTGGGAAGTAGTTCAACTTGCGTGCATCAACTAGGGTAACAGAAAGTTCACCAGCAAAGTTCTTGTTACTATCCACGTTAACAGCTTCATCTCTAAACTGCTTAACAAACGGACTCATATTGTTTGCTTGGCTGTTTGCGAAGTTGACCACGACCTTGTTTGGCTTAACAAACAGCATTGGAAGGTCTTCCGTAAGCAGCTTAGTTAAGAATCTGTTTAGAATGAAACAAACCACATTAATACCATAATCACAACATAAATATCTCGAAATCATACCTTGAAATGAAGGGAATAGCTACAAAGGGAACAAAGGAAACATTAGTCCACATATAAGATTGTGTGTGTGTGTGGTGTTGACTTTCATATAATAAAGTATATCTACATATATATGTTGATCTGTGTATATGCACATGTACTTAAATACGGTCATGAATACACTCGGATATGACTGTAGATATGGATGCATATATACTCTTTATACATGTTATGTGTGTATATCTCTGTGAGTGTGTGTGTCTATATATGTATATATATATAAACTAGTACGTACTCATGATATTGAAAAGACCAAATGGTGCCAAGGCTAAAATGATCTTAGGTAACGATACAAAGGCCCAAGTTGCTGTACCAACCCATGGTTCCGAAGGGATTAGTCGTAGTTTAACCCATATTTCTCCGTCCACGTCTAAACCTGTAATAAATTACTAATAAGATTGTGTGTGTGTGTGTGTGTGTGTGTGTGTTATGTATGATACATTCATACATGATATGTTTGTTTTATAATACAAACCTCGAACGCCCACAGGAATATTGATAGGGAGAAAACCGGCAGCCAGAGTTATAGATAAAAGCATCTTTGCCTCACCTGTGTACCTGAGTCCTATAAGGTATCTGATACACAAAAATAAGTATTATGTGTAAATTGTCATGTGTTGTGTGTGTGTGTGTGTGTGTGTGTGATGGACTTGCGTGTAAGTTTAAATACGTAACTTATATGCGCTTACATTTAAGTAGCTCACTTAGCATCATTATGCTTGTTCTCTCTCTTTCTCTCTCTCTCTCTCTCACACACACACACACACAGAGGCGAACATACTGCAAATCGTTTGCTCGACGAGAGGTTCTGCGTTCAACACTCCTAACGGTCAGGGGCTCGTCACCAAGATGAAACTGCTGAATCTCAACCCTACGTACATAGTTGGGCTTGTTCAGGTTATCAATCAACGGCTGAAGAAGGCTAACCAGCCACGTCTCTAAACCACGCCGGTAAACCTTCCAAAGCTTGCCTAAAACCATGTTAACCCATTCTACTGTCTCCTTTCTTCTCACATCCTTCGTCAGAAACAGAGAGAACGCAGACGGGGCCTCTAACACCTTAGAAACTTCCTTTATATCATTTCTTTTGTTTATTTCTCGCCACCACCTATATACTTATGTATGTCATCTCTCTCTCTCTCTCTCTCTCTCTCTCACACACACACACACACACACACACACCTGTTGAAGGCCAATGTGGCTATAGATAGTGCTCCCAGTACCATGGTAACCAATCCAAGGAGAATACCGAAATGAGATTCCCCATGTAGCCTCGAAGAGTTCAGAGGATAATCCCATGATGGGCCAGTTGCTGCGATTGTTACCTGCTGTTGTTCACTGCTTTTCCCACCTTTACTTTGGATATTCCCACCAGTGTTTCCCCAGTCCTCAAGAATATTCTTTGTCGAGGTGTAAGTGTGCTCTACAAGCGTGGCTGTTGTTTTAAAACTCCAATTACCTTCGGATGTTCTTTTGTCAGTAGCAACACATGTAAGGAATGTGTATTGTGTTTTTTGATAGCCTGTATAAAGAAACCATATATCACATATACGTACACAGACATATGTAGAAAGGAAGATCAGTGCGCGCACACACCATATATATCTAGTATACATATGTATGTACATGGACACAGTTATGTACTCACATAGATATATAACGAAGGATGTAATGTACATACATCTCTCTCTCTCTCTCTCCATATCGAACATTATTAAAGACGCATACATACATGTGCTAATAATAGTACTTATTGTAATATATTAGATCTTATGATTAGTTGCCAACAATGTAGACACACAGAGATATACATCTCTATGCATGTATACATATATATTAAACTATATATTATTACTTACTTTGCTCTCTTTTTGCTTGAAAGATAATTTCTGGAATGTAAAGGGTGAAAAATCGCGCAATTACATATATGTACGCAGATTGTTGTTGAAGAACATGCAGGGCCAGCACCCAGAGAAACAACCATCTAGAAGAACTGAATAAAGACTAATTCAAACTAGAATAATGGATAAAATTAAATGATGTTTAATATTATATATTTACACACATTAAGTATATATGTGTATGTGTCTATATATGTGTATACACAGACAAACACACACACACATATATATATATATATATACACATGTGAACTAAAGTTATACTTATGCGGTTAAGTTCTTCATCGTGATAATATTGCAAAAGGAAAGTGGAAGATTTCAACAATATAGGCATATATATAATATGTGAGTGTTTATATACATACATATATTTTTTCACAAAGAATATGCAGATTTACATAATTTTATAAAAATTATACATAGATTAAGCATGTTTAGGCTATAATCAAGCGATTAAGCAGCAAAATGGGACTTACACATGAACGTTTCCTCGCCAGAATCGTGCGCCCTAAAAAAAACCCTAGGTGCATCTTAATTTTGAATCACATACTTTCTTTTGGACTGTCGGAATATTCTTGTACACGCGCCTCTGCATCAGGCGATTTAGTTAAATCTGTTTCCAAAATACGTGTCCACCTTCTATTGGCCTCCATCTTATCCATAAAATGTATATTTGTAATTTAGCTTTTGCTTAATCATCTTTATTTTAATATATACTACAATGTATGCCTCATTGAACAAACTCGATAATCTCTCTCTCTTCTCTCTCTATATGTGTGTGTGTGTGTGTGTGTATCTATGTGTATATGTGTACACACACACACACACACACACACATATGAGAGAGAGAGAGAGAGAGATGTTTCCATGGTTCGGAGCAGTGGAAAACATAATACTGTGTTTTCCATGCATAGTTCATGGATTAATTTTCTGTTTGGAGGGTTCATTGAAGATATAACCAACTTAAATTTAAATTATACTTCACCTTCCCTCCAATACACGCGTGCGTGTGTGTGTGTGTGTAGAGAGAGAGATCCACATACCACAGGTATATGTATATAATTACTGATTAATAGCAGATAAATGGAATATATATTAATATATTTAATAAAACAAAAAAATGTGAACTTACGGTCATGGTTCAACACACAGCATGCCGTTGATATTGCTATGATCCAAGGGTACTGAGTGACGCCTTTAACAATGCTTTGATGCTCAAATGCTTTTCCATTTTGTGGTATATTCTTCTTCATATTCGCACTTCTCTTCCTCCATATAACACACGAGCCCAGAGGATCACCTTTGCCTTGAGCAGCTTTTCTGCGGTATATGTGTGAGTGCGTGTGCGTGTGTATTATGTATATAATATGTTATTAGTAACACTACTGGAACAGTTTTAAACATATACTATGTTATATAACAAGATTTTAATAATTAACTCAATAGTCATATATATTATTAGCATTCTTATATATTACAATTAAGTGTAGAATCACTATTTAATAATTAATACCTTCGTATTCTTTCAGAAGCTCTACGTGCAGCCTCTAATTTGCTTTCACTTGGAACCCCTCTTGTTCTCTTTAAACGCATCGGAGAGTGTATTTTGATAAGCTGCATATAATAACTAAACCTTGTTTTTCATACATTGCGTAGATAAGCATGTGTGTATACGTATATATGTGTATATACGTATATTTACAACATTACACCTACCCCTAAACACTCCATCATTTGGTAATAAGCCCTGCCTAAAAGCGGAGTGTGGCCTCCTCTTGCTTCTGAAAAATACCGAGACCTGTTTTATATGAAAAGTTAACAAAAATATTATCGTATATACATATTTCATTATATATTATATATCACACTATTTTAACAAATATCAAACTACAGATTCAGGTTGTTTATATTTTGTGTAACTAGTTATATATTTTAGTATAAAAGGTTAATATCAGTCTAATAGTTTTCATATAGTATATGAAACATAATAAGAAAACAAACGCAAAACACGCGCGCACACACACAACATGCTTACCATTCTACATAACCCGGATCGACCGTGAAACCATACATATGAACTTCTTCACAAACAGAGAGTGCCAATTCTAATGCTTTCACACCAGTTCCTTTAGCAGAAGAGCCCAAAGATGTACCAGCATTAAATAAACTGGATTCTTAATGGGAATTCCTGCAGTTAAACTAGTTTAATTAATATTTTATATGATTACATTTTTATATTATCTAAAAGATTACATTTACCTTAATCATCTTGTTCATAATATCATGGATCGTAGTTTTAATTATCAAAGCCTCCTTCCGGTTCCTGTATTAAACAAAGTTACATTATTCACATCGAATCGACGTAATCCGTCCAATTCTGCCACTTTATCAAGAGCTTTTGCTGACCCACGGTTCAAAACTCTAAACGTCCGCTTTGATCCAACATACTCCGTGTAGTTTATAAGCACAAAAGAAAAACTATACATAAACACATACACACACACACACAATATACATGTATATATTACACATATAGATTTATAAACATATGTATATGTACCAGTATTGGGGCACCATTGTGTCTTATAACAGCATCATAACTGTCAATCTCTTTACCAAACTTTGCCTTTAATAAATCACCAGAGTTTCCCACAACAGCACATGTACCAAACTGACGTGGATAAAATGGTGGTATTTCTGGAAGCACTTGAGATAGTTTATCCATGCATAACTTCTTATTTTCACAATTTTTCCTGTATAAAATACCAAGTTTTTAATTAGTATAAACTAATGAACACTTAACTATTTAACATAGTACTATATCACTGTTATTATTGATTTATTTGTATCGCATGACTTTGTCATATTATATTTTGTAACTCGCAACAATATGTATCTATATACTTACTACACATACAGTGTAATGCCTTTGTTGATTCTTCGCCAAGCATAATCATGCCAGCCATTAGGCAATCCATCAATGTATTCCTTTGTAAGAATGGTACTGCTTTACGCACCTAAATGAGAAATATATTATATATATATATATATATATATATATTATATATATATATATATAAATCATGGGTGTAGTATGTGCGTGTGTACCTGTTCCCAGGTGCTCAATGCTTCACATAGATCAAGATCGTAAGATAGAGGCTCTATCTCCCAGTTTTGGTTCCCTCTGGAACAAAGACAACGATATATACATAACGTCTATATAGATCATATACATATATATACATACATACATATATATATATATATTATAATGTATGAATTTTAAGAACTATGCACTTATGTATATACATATGCTATACACATTTGAGTTTACACATGGTATTCTCTGATTATAATATATACATATGGCAGACATATTATGTATTTGAATACCCATTTTGCTTGCGTATCGTTGGAGAAGAAAAAATTCGCAATGCAATAGTCTTTGATGTCGCTGAAGATTCCAATACCATTTGCTCGCTACAATATATATATATACTATATATTTATAAACACGCATGCACACACTTACTACGCACGATGGAAATCTTCGTGAAGTGACTGTAATGCGTTTGCATCTTCCTCAGATATGTATTGCCCGGGCCTATGAGCTGGATAAAAACATCTAAGTACCTGTTAACACATGTAGATATATTCTTATACAAACAAAGCATATATTAGCTGGGCAGAACACAAACCACTATATGTGTATGTATTTGTGTGTGTATGTATATATATTACGAACAGGGTGTGTGTTTCTATATAAATAAATATATTATACATCTATAATTTCTTAAACGAACAACCACACATTTCAGATGTGTATTTCCTGGGTCTGTTAGCTGGGAAAATTGCAAATGAAGTGTTTGTATTCACACACACACACACACGCACGCACGCACGCACGCAGATTCGGAATGTGCGTACCTAGAAACATGATCGCTGAGAGATAGAAACATGTCGCCAGCACAGCCGCAAGCAGACCGCGACGGATCACCTTCAGCTCAGCATTTCCTCTGTTTGAGGGCATCTATGAACCCTAATTCTGTAATTAACAAAAATAAATAGATCAAACATATATATTGTTAAAAAAAAATCAAATAATTTATATTTTTGTAAATGAAAATCAATACTATTAATTTATTAATGACATTGATTTTCTTAATTATGAATTTAAGAAAGTTTTAAATTTTAATTAATTTATAAAATTAACATTTTAATTCATTGTAATTATTTACTTTTTTGTACATACAATTTATTATATATGTATTCTGAATTACAATACTATGTATTACTAAATAATAATGTTTATATATTCTTTCTATGCATATCCATGTGTATATAAATAGGTATATTTTATAATTGTGCTTGTGTTCTTATTCATTCTTATTTATTAATATTATTAATAAGTAAATTTTTAGGTGTATTTATATAATATTTAATATTATATATTATTTAAAAATAGAAACGAAGCAAAAACATAGATCTTGAAAAGATAGGTCGTTGTGTTTGTTTCTTATATCTATAAATTAATTATGTTGTATCTATGTTTTGTCTTTTAATAGGATGAATAAGAATATTTAGCTCTATTTAAAAATAAACATTTATATTATATTAATTAATAAAATAATTCTTAAAAGATACCTTCTTTCAACCTTACAATGTATTAATAATTATATTTCCTAATCTTTTAAATTTAAATTTATATACATTATCTATAGAGATTTATATTTTACAAAATAAAAATTAAAAAATAAACAACTTTTTTATTTTTAAAATGCACTCCGGAAGATCTTCTATATGAATCTTACTATAGTTAATTAATATATAACAACTGAATATATTCAATAATTTTAATCAATTAATCAATAACCCTTATTAAGTAATAATAAAATATCACTTTCAAATGTATATACTACAGTTAGTTTTATAATGTAGTTATAACTATATGATTAATACAGAGTAATTACACATGTGACATATACACACACACGTTAGCTTGTGTACATGTATGTGTTGTTTGTGTCAGCCTCATAATGGCTTTTTTCAGCATTTATGTACACAATTCTCTCTCTCTCTCTCTCTCTCTCTCTCACAACACACCACACACACACACAACGCACGCACCACACGCAGTAATAAACACGTATGTGAATGAATACCAACAAAAGAGTCCAATATCTGGAAAAGCTCATAAACCTGCCGGTCAACGAGGAAAACGTGGACGGATATACTCCTCACAACATCTTTATATGAACAGTAGATTAAAATCTTCAAGTTTCACATAGGTTTCACATCAGAGGTACAATCCATTATACATTATTCATTTCTCTTTGTTTTTTTTAATTCTTCTTTCAGGTTTTATCATATTATACATTATTCAGCTTTGAAGTTTCACTATTCGCAAGTAAGTTAAAATTTCCTCTCTCTCTCTCTCTCTCTCTCTCTCTCTCTCTCTCTCTCTCTCTTCTCAGCATTTTCTATTTCAGTGGCAGAAAACAATCACATTCCCTTTGATGAAACCATTCAGCTACCATCAGAGACCCTACATTTGCTTGGCCATGGTAAATAGCATATGTGTGTGTGTGTGTGTGTGTGTGTGTGTGTGTGTGTTTAATTAATTATTTATATATATGTATATGTATATAATACATAATATTTTATTATATAAACTGCATTAAATATATACAGGTATTACCGATATGACAATCGAAACAATTCATGTAATATTTACGAGAATTGGTGTTTACTACGGAGATGGTATTGGAGTGCACCTTAAATCATTTAAGGGTAAACCTGCATCAGAGCTTATCAAAGAAGGCAGTTCCTTTCACAAGCAACTCATACAGGGTAAGTTTGTGTGTGTGTGTGTGTGTGTGATATTAAATATACTGTAAATACTTCATTATATATATATATATATAGAGAGAGAGGAGAGAGAGAGAGAGAAGTATTTACAGTAATATCACATTTATCAATATATATGATATGTTTAACTAAGACGTGGTTTTGGTAACAGCACCTGTGACTAAACTGATTAAGATTATGCTAATTAAGGGGCAATTAGGGAGCCAATACGCATCCACAATTGAAACGAATATTCGTGACAAGCTGGCTTACGATGACAAGTATGAAGATGAAGAGGAGGAAGCCCTCACTAACCTTTGTGAATACTTCCAAACCAAAAGGCTTGAATCGCATTCCAGTGTTGTATACGTTTTCCCACCAAGCAATTCCCACGTCGAGGTGCGTGCGTGTGTGCGTGTACACATGCACATATATACAAGTGCTTATATATACACACCTATAATGCATACCGTCGTATAACTCTCTCTCTCTCTTTTCACTGAGTCAAAAGTGTGTGCGTGTGCGTATGTGTGTGTGTTTCTCTCTGTACACTACATATACAGATATTTTTACACGGAATATTCCAGTAAAAGTGCACACACACACACACACACGCATATATATATATATATATATATAAATTATTTATTTATGTATAGGTGTCTGTATACGAGGATGCTTCATATAAACAGGAGGAGAGTCACGTAGTAAAAAACAAGAACGTTGCAAATGCGATATTGGAGTGGGTTTTGGGAGAGAATAGTATGACGCCTTCCACTGTGGAGTCCGTTGCACAAGCCATTGCAATTTAATTTGTTTTTTTTTTTTTAAATATATTTTTTTATTAAATAATTTAATTATTTAATTAAATGAACATAGTCAATTTATTTTTCTGTGGATATGAGATATTATTTTAATCTATAAAATTAATAGGTTCTTTTTTCAGTAAAATATATTGAATTCAGTCGCTTTATAAATCATTTTACGTATAATTAAAGATAAATTATATATATATGTTCATTAGTAGATTGAGATCTTCAATTTATATGTACATTTTATGAAGTCAAAGCTATATTGAACATAAGGAATATCAAATGTAAATGAACCAAGTGAAAGTATTTTGTTAATTGAAAACGTTATATGAATTGATATAAGAATCATTAAAGAAGTTACAAAACATAATAGAGTTGGCTAATGGATTTGAGATGAGGTTTGTAATTAAAAGAATAAATGAATTTTATTCTTTTTCGCTTTAAGGGTGCCCAAACCTTATCATTGATGAATCGTGAATGAATATACTGCATCCATAAAATTAGTTACTTCCTTTTTGTATAATAATGCTTAGAAGGTCTTGTTTAATGTTTTACAAGTGTAAATGTTAATGCCTTGCTTTAGCCTCCTTTGAGGTTAAATAAGGAATAACACTCATAGATAAATAAGACACACACCATAATCAATATTGTATGTGTCATTGTCTAATTGTGAGCCACATATGTGTACCATGTGTAACTCTTGTTTTTTATAAGTTATGACAATAATTATGTCTCAGAAAATGGTGTCACATGTATATGAAATATTAGCTAAATATTACATGGTACAACATCCAAGATAAGACCATTGGGGTCATATTACATGTTCAATGCTGAGAGTCGATGATTATAAAAGCACTTAGGGTGTTAGGCATTTGCTTAAAGAAGGTTAGGACTCTTGGTCAATGAATATTGTCAAGGGTGTTTAGGGTATGTGCGCATACTCAAGAGTTAACGTCAAAGTTTTAATTCGAACAGCTAACATGTAGCAACACGTTGCTTTTAAGTGGCCATCTAGCATTAACACCACATGTGAGCAATGTTATGTCTTCCAAAACAATTCTAAAAGTCTAACTTAGATGTTCAAATAGACATATAACTTAAGTCCCTTAGAATGATTACTCTTCAAACCCCAAAGAATAATCTAAGTAGACTTTAAGATCTTATACCATGAGACTTAAACATGCTTATGCACTAACCTCACCAAGGAGATGTGTCTCACACATACCCCCATGACAAAGGTAAGGCATTGCCACTTATTCCTTGAGGCCGGGAGTATAACCATAAGGGGTACCTTGATCCACAATTAACCCTAAGGGTTTGAGTGGCCAAGTCATACCTTAGTACTTAATGAGGACATGAATGTGCACCGTAGGCAAACAGAGTGTTTTGTTAAGCAAAACTCCCCAATGTTAAATTTGGATAACTCTAAGTAACGACTTGCGAGTGTCTCACGAATGAGCTCTTGCTAACGAGGTTAGGTTGTTCAACCTTATATCCAATGTGAACACAAGCATGCCTACTTTTAGAGTATCCAACCTTTCAGTGTTGAGCCCATGAGACAACTCCAAAGGGCGTGCCTTAGGCCTTGTACTATGTGTCATCCAACTTAGTGTCACGTCTTCATGTGATTTTTCTCAAAATGTGGCTTATCATGTCATATTCGTTTAAATTCAAAAGTTACACTATGTGCCACGACCACGACTCTCAAATGCCAACTCTAGACCCTTTTATGAACCTTTAGGAATGTGATAAATATAAATATATGTGTTATATTTTATAATTTACCTTAGTAAGCATAAATAAAATAATGTACACTTTATTACATTAAACCCAAATAAACTAATACTTATTTTCTTAATGATTTAATATAAAGGTGATAAGAGCATAAAGTATTGAATTTAAGTCTCGTTTATAATTAAAAAAGTAAAAAATTATGAATATTCTATTTAATTATTAATCTTGATATTTAATTTAAACTATCAGACTAGTTAATTCCTAATGCAATTGTGAATAGCATTTTTATTATTCAATTATTAATTCAGTTATCCGATTTAAATAAACGGTAGGAATATATGGGAAGACCTTAATCATCATTTTTACTCTTGTGTTTGTTGTTTTTGTTAGCGATGTCGTTCTAGGTATGTGTGCGTGTGCACATGTGTGTGTGTTATACATATTCTTAAATCTTCATTTAGGTGGATCTGGCATTGTTTTGGCTATAATACTAAGAAGAAGAGAAAACATGGGATTCGGAACTCTTTGTGCATAAATTAGTATATTTATTTTTTCCCAATATATATGTCAATTATATTTATTATAATTTACATTTCATAACAATAAAACCTATGGTTTAAGGTTAACTTTTGATGTTCATATATTTATGTCAATATAGCCTTTAAGTGTGTGGATGTAATTTAATCACCACTAGCACACATATATCTTTTTAAAAACTTTAATGTGGAGGAGGAGGTTAGAAACATACTCAACTTCTGACCCTTGGAACGTATAATCTGATAAGATTCCATGCATAGGATTGTCAATGTTAAGGGTAAGTTACCTCAAAGATGAGATGTACCCTTAGTATTTAGAAGTTTGGACGGTTGTGCCTTGACAACACAAGTTAAAAGCCTACACCGATAAAAAAAATAACGAGCTTAGTTATGAACACAAAAACTCTTACTACATGTACTACTTAATATATGTGATAGACCCTTGTTTTCATGTTTTATAAAGTGGGCTCCCAATGAGAATATACTTGGTGAGTTTTAATTTAATGACTCATTGGCCCCTAAACCCTAACTCAAGGGGTTTAAGCCATGGGTTTAGGTCAACCCTAAGGGTGTTTATACCCATATCCAACATGCCGAACAACCAGAAACCTAACCAAATTAGGGTAAGAATTTTCTAGAAAGTTAAGTCTAGTTCGCTTAGAGTTTCCTGTAATAACACCCGGCCGGACCTTTATGAGATACTCAAGTGTGCTAAACAAGTCTGTTTCTTGTTACATCTAGAGCTTATCAACATAATTCAATATGTAACAACAATCAGTAAAGAAAATCATAATAAAAAACTATGATAATTGAACAATCTCCTTAATATACACACACATTGTCACCTCTATTCAAAATTACCCAATCTTAGCCTTAGGATTTTACTTAAAAGAACACTTGTGTTTACTGATGATGCACACTCGTGTGGTCATTGAGTACTAACCTTAGAATTAAGGTATGGCTTAACCATAAAACCCTTAAGAGTTAGTGTGGGTCAAGCTAACCATCATTGTTCTATATTAGTTTTACTCCCCTCAGGTGTTAATAACTCTATCATGGGGTATATGTGGAGCACATGTCCCTTTAGTGGAGTTAAGAAATGAGCATGTTTAAGTCTCATGGGGTTGCCTTCTAAGGTTCTAAGGGTAGACACTCTAAGGAGACACCCTATGTCACTTGCTTGTTTGGGGGTATTTGAGTCTAACCCTTGGGGGTCGTTAAGGTTGTCTTAAAAGACTTTACATTGTTCACACATGGTGATGATGGCACTCAACAACCAAAACATTAACATTTGATATTAGAGTCTTTGTTTCACGGATATTCAAGTCAATCTTATGAAAAACAACTATTATATTGTGTGCCAACATTAACTTATATTATATTTTCACAAGACATGATGAGTTAATTTGTTTTAGCTTACAAGCTAAGTCTTGAGAAATGGATCACGTGACACACAGTTTTGAAAATTTTCTTTTTATTTAAAGTATATAATTTAAAAACATGATATTATTCAATGAACTTTTAGTTATGTTAATATTTAATGTCTACTTCGACAATAATGTTTACATTGGGTGCATTTTTACTTTAAACAAAGGAACATATTTAAACATAAGAAAAAACATTACATTTTGATAATAAGTACAAAACAAATTCTTACTGAAGTATATGTCTTTTTGATAAGGTTAAGGCATGAGCATGTCTAAATAGATCTTAAGTTCACTAGGGTTACCCTCCAAAGGAGACTTAGGTTATTTGGGGTATCTAAATTTGGCCTTAGGGATCGTTAGGGTTGTATTAGAAGATTTAATAATGATTTAAATTATTTTAAGTTTTAATATTAATTAATTGATAACACTACATATTTTTATAGAATAAAAAACTTTATATATTTTTGAAAAGTACAGTCCTACGTGAGAAGTTATATTAATAAGAGTACCACATGGCTATATTAAAAATGTTGAATGGAAATCTAGTTTAATTATTAACACACACTCCAACCTCTTTAGCCTGTTTTTAAAATGATAATTAAAATTTAAAGAATAAAAAGAGAACAATTAATTTATCAACAACTTTGTATAAATAAATCATTTACTTAATTTAATATATAAAACAACATTCTACCCACTTAAATAATTACTTAGAATTCATTAGGATGTATGCTATTAATTAGTTAAAATCTTGATTAATATAAGAAATAACACTTTTCATTTAAAACAATGTATTATTTTTAAATTAATTAGTTAGAATCTTAATTAATATAAGAAGGATGGTGTGATCTTCATTTAAAATAATGTGTTACTTTCATAAGTTTTATATATTGATAATTTATTTTATTGATACATATATAATAATACTTGAACTTTTAAACATTATTTAAACATTTTACAAACAAACAAAATTAGGATATACATGAGTTCATATTTATACAATATTCATATTTATACATGCAATTATTACTTATACCAATCATATCAATTTCAACATAGATAGAGAATATATCTTATGATTTTAACTATTATATTTAATATAAACAACATTATATTACCTTATTTATTATTTATCAATGTTGAAAAACACAATTAAAAAAAAATCTATAGTAACGTGTGATAACTCTGGATAGTCAGAACAACAGCACACAAACACATCTAAGACATTTCCACCATATATGCCCCTAGAAATTCTTGAGCATATTCGTACCTTAACCCCCAGACACATCTTCCGGGTTAGGACCAGCAACAGAGGAACCGGGGAGATCAGCTTTACGAGCTCGGAAATCTCTGATGGGACCTTCCATGGCCTTCTTTCTCTTCCCCTCGTAGTCCTTCACCGCTGCCTTTATTGCATCCTCCGCAAGCATGCTGCAGTGTAGCTTCACCGGTGGTAAGGACAGATGCTTCGCTATATCACTACAACAAAGAATATATATTCCTTTATATGCGATACATAAGCAATGTGTGTGTGTGGGAGGGGAGAGAGAGAGAGAGAGAGAATACTAGTTTAATCAAAGTATGATCTCTTACTTGTTGGTGATTCCCAAAACTTCGTCAGTACCCTTTCCTTTTATCCACTCGGTGGCTGAAAAGCAGAGAAAACGTCAGCAACATACATCAATAAATCTTGTAGTGACTTAATAGTTGTATTATTATACATAATTTCAATGTTATGTACGTATGTCTATAAGTATACACATCAAATATATAATGTGACTCTGGACAAGAGGCTGAATAACTCAAGTTAAAACTCATTGATGAACTAGGCAAATATAAAATGCTTTAGTGATAATACATAGAAAACATAAACGATAAGATATCTATTTTTGTTTGATGCACACACGCACGCACACGCAGGATGATCTACAACACCGTTATAAACAAATATAAACAAACTTTGATTGTTAAGATAAACATCAATGTTCACAGGCACACACACACCAGGACTTAAAACATACCAACAGAAGAAGATGCAATTGCAGAGCCACAACCGAATGTCTTGAAGCAAGAGTCGACAATCTTGCCAGTAGATTCATCGATTTTGATCTGGAGCTTCATCACATCTCCACAGGCAGGCGCACCAACAAGCCCAGTCCCCACAGTCGGATCATCCTTGTTAAAAGAACCCACGTTCCTTGGATTGTTGTAATGATCGACAACCTTCTCATGGTACAGTCTTCTAAATTCTCCACGAGCACGTGGAAAAACACCCCTAGATACCTGTTTCAACATCATCTGCAACGGAAAAAAAAACTTCAAAACCTTAAATAACAAACAAAACTAGCCCTCTTTTATATATATATATATATATATATATATATATATATATTTATATTTATGTGCACACACACACACAGACACACAAACACAGTCGTCTATGTTTGTTATTTTGTATGCAAAATTCATAGAAAACTATACAGAATCCAAAGTGCTACAAAAATATTAAAATTTACATTTGCTGAAATCATAAAAATGTATTAAATCCTACGCGCTATATAAAAACACTAAATTTGAAGATTTTATGGACATGAAATGTAAAAAAAATAATTAATTCTTTTGGGAAGATTCATGATTTTGTGTATAGAAAACAAATTATGAACACGAAATGCATACAGAAAGACGGACTACATACCTCAGAACGGCGCTTGAATAAACCCTAGCGATCCTCTGGCTTAGAACCCTAAATTATTCGCTAGGGCCGGTTTATATTGTCTTTCATCTGACACGTGTCTGTGGATATTTACATCGGATATTCATTTGTATATTCGTTTCTAACACGTAGGCAGATGCTGAATATGCTTCTGCATATTCATTGCAAAAGTATATTATTAAAATTGATTAAAAATTGTAAATAAAATTCAATTTTGAAATTTGAATAAATAAAGTAAACCCTAAACCAAAAACCCTACATT